>MU857104.1:0-27978 GCA_033296705.1 Chaetomidium leptoderma | reverse complement strand
AATTGAAGAGCCGATACCCTTTGATACACCTAGGCGTAGCTCAACTACTACTCCCGGCTCCCAAGCTTCCCGGCTCCCCTCTCCCTCTTCGTCTATAGGCTACGATAGGGGTGAAAAAGAAGAAATCCGGCCCCTATGTGGAATTTGGTCGGGGAAGGCGGATAGGCAAGATAGGGAAGCCTCCGAGAAACCGGCGTCCCCCTCCGTCGTTTATGTAACGGTGTCCGGGAAAACCGGCCGCTATTTCGGCTCCGTTTCGGGGGTTAAAGACCGTGCCACTCTCGCCCGGCGCTAAAAAAAAAAAAAACTCGAAGGGGGTTAGGGTTGACTAAAATTGGGGCTACGAGGCCCACGCATGTGGTCACCGACCCAACTACTAGTCTGGCCCTTACCAGCTTATCTAAGGATGTGCAAACACGACCCCGAGTTTTCTGGTAGGTATGGTCGTATATGATAATTCAGAGATGGAATCTTGGTATCTATAGTAGCCCACTCCCACAATAGCTGGACTAAAAAGAGCCAAAAACATACAACACCAGGGATTCGCTGGTCGTCACCGACCCAACTACTGATCTGGCCCTTACCAGCTTATCTAGGGGAGAGCGGACGGGATCCCGAGTTCTCTAGTAGGTATGGTCGTATGTGACAGAATGGTGATTGTAGCGAGCTTATATAATATGTGCGTGAGTACCGCCGGGATGGATGAATGTATTAGCATCACTCGCCCCTGACATGGGGGATGATCCCATACTTTTGTGTGAGGCAGAACTCGGTTCACTCCAGTCTAGAAGACCTTACACATCGCTATTCGTATCTACCGATGCAGTCAAACCCCACGTATCTATACATGGGGAGTTTTGATGTAGTGCGGTACGCAAAAGTATGCCCGAAAAGCTCTGTTACCGAAGCACAAAACGGTACTAGTAATGGTTCAACACAACGATAGTATTATTATCCTTAAAAGCTTAGCAAATGCAGGGCGACCGCTTAGGATAAGGTTCATTGATACCTAGGTACTCTTTATATCGTTCACTTTATCCCACCCTATCATGGTTAAACTTCATTGGCTTCATCAAATACACTTACAAAACTACTAGTAGGTAAGATTTGTGACACCTCGCTATTTAACTCTGCACCAGTCATCATTGTCGAACCAAACAACCATGCCGGAGAAAGCCGCCGGCCTGCATATAGGAACCCTCGCGTAACGAGAATATGATCCGAATAACTTGTAGTGAAGTCTTTTTTTTTCCAGAAATCCCAGAGCTTCAAAAGTCACCTCCACTTCGCAAACTTTTACGTAGCTCGTAGCCTTGATTCCAACTGAAAAGGATCAGTTGACCCGAGGACTAAAAACTACTTACCTAGTAACTCGGTGCTTCACGAGGTTACGGTTGGACACCGTCAGGATTAAGAAAGAAGACGAAGTTGTTGTTGCAACGGGAGTCCCAAGGAAGCAAGCGGATTCGCGTTTCGCTCTCAGCATACCGATTAGAATGACCTTGACCAACATGTAAATCATGCTGGCTCTAGCTGTAGGAGAGAGTAATTGTAATGTCCCAATAATTCAGAGACCTTGGAGCGGCGGCCGAAAAGATAAATTGATTGTCACGAGGAGCATTGGTGCCGGAGCACCTGAGTTGAAGTCTACATACCTAAACACAGCTTAATGCAAGCAGATATCCATCCCTTGAATACTATGATACCCATCGGGGCAACTTTTTGGTTTCAAGTACCGGTTGACGTTAGAATTCATCGTGTAGACTGGGCCTGGACATTGTTGGAATACACGTTGGCCAGGTGCTGTTGCACCATGAGCGGCAGAACTATACGGCTCCATAACATCGGAGCCATTCTACCACCATGACCAATATAAGGCATGAACTGAAGGTTCTTTCACAGGTGATGTTCCTTGCTCTGAACAGAAATCCGGCGTACTGAGACGCGTTTTCACTCAAAGTCTCTCACCGAACATTGCGCTATATCAGACCCTTTACGTGTCAAGCCACCGCACCCTCAGACATAGATCGCGATTAAACCAACCAAAAGCTATAACTCTGAGACGTTTAGCTGCTCAGGGACCATAGCGGGAGCCATTGAAGAGATCGATCAGACATACAGCGCCGCATTAAAAGTACGATCCAGAATTATCCATAGAATAGGCGCATCTACGTCACCCGTAAACCTGATAACTTCCTTCGATTACCTTCCTCCCTAATTCGTCTGCGGATGACGTGCGGTTCCAGGTTGCCGTCAGGGCATGGAGACGGCAAACCCTCCCGCCCCATTGCCAAGGAGTTACTCGCCACTTCAGACGAGAGCTCAGTCGTTTGCCAAACACGTCATCTGGCCGGCTATCCCAGCCTGGCCTTCCGCTCGCTGGGCCTCGCTTACGATAGGCGATGACACGGCAGGACACGGCATGAGATGGCAGAGGGTCATTGGGTCGAAACCGATGGGTTTCGTCGCGAGACGGCTGGCTGTCCAAAGCAGCAAGGAGGATGGATGGATGTTGTTACTCGTCACCCTCGAGCACGTGGTGGGGGTGTCGAGACGAATTGAACTCCAACCGCAAAGGAGACCAACAAAAGTACAAAGCCGCAAGAGCGACCCGACTAAATCGACCGTATGTCCTACTATATCGACCGTATTTTCTCGCGATAACCGGCACCTAGGGTATCCCTACCTAAATTTAGCCGTGTAACCCCTTCGAAATCCACGCCTACAAATGCTACCACGTTAAGGTCAATAACAATACTGCAAATTGATACTGCAAACTGGCCTAAAGGTACAAAAACGTAGTAGAAGCTGACTCGCTTAAAAAGCTCGTCAAAGGAGTACCAAATCTTGGCTTCAAGTACTTGTAGCGGCTCTACAGATAATTACGAGGAGGGGGGGCCGGACGAGTCGTCGAAGAACGCGTCGCAATCCAGGGTCACGTTAGGATCAGGGGAGGGGCGCGACCTAATAACGGGCGCCTTAGAGGCAGGCGATACAGGCGATACAGGCGATGTAGGCGATGTAGGCGATGCAGGCGATACAGGCGATACAGGCGATGCAGGTAATTCGGGCGATACGTGATTTGAAAGGACGACTTGTTAAGTAGGCTCCCGAATAGCTTCAATTTACAGTGTTATTGTTGACCCGATTGTTGATGTAGTGGCATTTGTGGTGGGTGCGTAGCCAAAATTGGGGTGTGGGTGCTGGTTATCGAGAAAAAATACGGTCGATTTAGTAGAACATACGGTCGATTTAGTCGGGTCGCGCAAGAGACAGCAGGTCCTTGTATTTAAAACCCCCCACACCAGTCCCGTCCGAGGCGGAATTCGAACCCCAAATAATCACAGTCCCAAACACGCCAAGGAACCCTAGGACCCGGTTCTGAAAGCCAGCGGCTTCCTGGGTGGTGTGTTGTAAGACCGCCTTCCCTAAGGTGGCCTAACGTGGCGGCAACTTCGGGCCTGTTTCCCGCCAGCGCGGAACATGGCCGAGTTGACGCAAAGGGCGGGAAGCCGCCTTCATAGTTGCATCGCTCCATGTGGTTCCGTCCCTTGGCGTCCGATCCGCGCCGCTGTTCCATGGGCTGGCGTACTCGGCAGGGCTCCCAAAACGCCTTGCCCGAAGTGCTCTGCACTTAGGGCAGGGATGCCAAGTCCCCCAGGTTCGTTGATTCCCCCAGAAATTGAAGACTTATTTTTTACTAGCAAATCCCACCAAAAGCCAAGTCTTCCCATTTTTCTGCATATGCCCAGTTTTCCACATGACTTCGATTTGCTAGCAAATTGTATGGTGCGCCAAGTCTTACAAATTTCTGGGGAAATCAACGAACCTGGGCGAGTCAACGTCCCTGCCCCTAGTGCGGAGCACTTGGGGCACGGCGTTTTGGGAGCCCTGCCGAGTAGCTCCGTACCTTAGCCAAGCAGCGCACGGATGGTTCCGCATCTTTGTCTTGCTCCTCCCCACACAGATCCTGGCGTTTCCCAAGATCTCGCGTGCTGCGGTTCCGGCCCGACTGGCTGGCAGGCGCCCGTCAGCGCGGCATGAATCGGCGGTTGTGCTTCCGTGATGTGGCGATCTAGACCTGACTAGACAAGCATGGGGTGGTCGAGACTCTGGACGTGGGGCGATAAGTTTTGCAGACCTCAATGGTAGGTAAATGTGTCTGTGTTGAACTTCGGGTTCCCTTGGAGGCAAAGATGGATAGGTAGGGTTGGTTGATTTAGTTTAATTCTTCAAATACAATGATATGATCTTTTTGGTCATAAAACTCAGCCACCCCTTAGCCGCGGCTGTTATGCGTTTGCAACTCCTGACTCGTAACCATGCTCTCTCTTGACTTTATCACATGAAAAAAAAAAAAAAGATAAATCTACTCGATAATGATGCTGACGCCCCAATGCAATATGTAACGGAAGAATGACACCGAGAAAAGGGGGCCTGGTGCGGTGGACACTCGGCGAGAAAGTCCCCTAGCCCGGCCCGGTTTAAAAGTCCCACAGCGTGCCAAAGGCGTGCAATCCAGCTGCAATCACACTAGGTTAGCGGTCTGGTGCGGACATAGGGAGGGGCTGCCAAGGCTTGGTTGGTGTTTCGACTTACCCTCGCGGCAACCTTGCATCATCTCGTCGTTGCCCTGCATGTTGGACGTGATGAAGATGACTTCGGCGCCGAAGCTGTGCCACACCTCCTTCAGGAGTGCCACGCTGTCTGGCCGTCCGCCGCGCTTCTTCGAGTCCCAGAGAATCATGCGCTCGGGCGGGATGGTGTTGTAGATGAGGCCCGTGATCGTCGGCCCGAATGTCTTCTCTTGGTCGGAGCCTATCCAAATCAGGAACCTGGGGAAGGGTTGGCCGTCAGAAAAAAACCCTTCTAAATGCCACCACGGAACATGCTTCCAGAAGGACCTACCAATCTGGGCTCTGGATGCAGGTGGACAGTGCCGCCCCGATTCCTGTTCCGGTGCAGATGCGGATGCCCCGCTTAAACATGGCAGAGGCGTGCCCAACACCGGCTATTCCGTGTTAGTCGGTGCCGTCCTGGTTCCATTTTCGGCAAGACGGCCAACGAATGCGACGTACCGAACTTGAGCTCTCTGGTCCACACCGTCCTGGGTGGGTTGGCGACCAGGTCCTTGGTAAAATCACCCTGCACGCCGCAGATCATGTAGTGGGATCCGGACTTTCGGCCCTCGCTGATGATTCCGAAGGCATGGTACTCCATGATTGACGTGCGGCTGATCCGCCCGAGAAGCCCTTGCTGCATTCCGCGCTGGAACTTGAGAACGGCAACCTTCGGCGACGGCTAAATCCCCCCCTTGTCAGCAGGGAAACCCGGGGGAGTGGGGGGCTAGCCCGCTCGGGGGTGGGGGGCTAGCCCGCTCGGGGGTGGGGGGTCTTACCACTTCAACATCGACAGGGACCTCTCGGAGGGTGACCCAGGGGATGAGGACACTGTGCAATGTCAGTTGGCTGTCTCTCGCGGAGGAGGCTGGCTGGCCGGAGGGGGAAAAAGCGTACAATACGGTCATGAACACGGCGAACCACAACTCCTGTGCGCTGAGCAGAGAGTTGGCATCGTGCCTCCATTCCCCTCGCTTGATGTCGTAGGTATTGCCCAAGACCACAAAAACCCAAGTGGCCTGGGATCTGTCAGTAGCCAACTCGGAACACACTTCATGAGTGCCACATACCGCAATACCCAGCCATCCAATGAAGCGGTGGTGTCTCTCAAATGTGTTGTGGTAGTTGCTAAGGGGCCGCCGTCAGTCTCTCAGTGTTCATCAAGCAAGTAATGGATGGGTGGGGGCCACTCACTTGCGGATCCAAGGAAAGGCGCTCAGCACCGAGATGATGACAGCGACATTGGTGATGATGCCAGTCGCAATCACAGAGGGGTGTTGAACTGCGCGGTATCTGATGATGTCGACAATCTTGTACACAAGCCAGCTAATAAGGGGCCACTGTCAGCTTCTCCTCTTCAGGGGGGTAGTCCGAGCGAGGACCATTGTTTACTTACGCGGCACCCGAGAGCGCACACCCCGAGTGGATGCCTCCGACATGCTGCAGGATCGACGTGACAGCCAACTTGATGCACACCGGCGCCCACTAACACCCAACCTTGATTAGCATCCCCCTGTTCGAGTGGTAATGGAGGCTGAAATAGAGTGGTGCGTAAGAGACTACTTACAGCTCGAAGGCCATAAATGGAGATGATGTATAGAAACCTCAGGAACAGCTCATTCCTCATCAACACTGCGCACAGGAGGTTCCCGAGCACCAAGGCGCCGAGGTGGTTTTCGGCGTATGCGAAGCGGCCGACGGCGGCGAGCACGATGCCCGTCAAGTTGAGCAAGACGACAAAGATGAAGAATTTGCGGTACGTGTTGAACCAGAGCTGGAAGAGGATCCATTTGTTCGGCTTCGGTTTTGGCGGCTTCTTTGCCGGCGCCGGAGGTGGACTCGGTGGTGCTACGGTAGCATCGGCCGTCGTGATCGATTCGAGCGCTTTCTTCTCGTCGATGTGGACGGCCGGTGGTGGTGAGAGCACCGGCAGGCTCGGTGTGCTGTCGTAGAGACCCTTCTCTGCGTCATCGTACGCCGACGATGTGACTGTGGTGGTGCCCTCCGTTGGGGCCACCTCATAGTGTGACCATTGCGGGTGAGAAGACATGGCGGATCCCGCCTTCGCCGACGACACGACGGGTAACGATAGGTGGGAAGATGAAGAGGGCTGAGAGGGCTGAACGGAGAATGAGGCGATGACCTGTTGAGATGTCGACAAAGAAAGCCGCGAGCTTTATCAAACTGGGGTTGAGGGAGTATTAGGGCGGCCCTGGAACGATCGGGAAGGGATCCGTCAGGAACGATGGGCCCGCTCGAGAGTCGATGACGAGACTTTGGTGGGGGAGGAAGGATGGCATCCAGCCGCAAGAGTGTGTGCTGCTCAGCCTAGAAGTCCCACAACGTTCCCTGGCCCAGAGCCGCAACGTCGGTTCCAACGACCCGATGGCGAGCAGTGGCCAAGACGGAGAGGAAGTCTGGAGGGCCAGATCTGGGTTCTGATACTACCTAAGTAGTCATCCAGGAACAAAGCGCGTTGGGCGGCGGTGCCCCCATGTTTAAAACCCATCCGCTGGGTCGTGTCCCCCCTTTTGGGCGGGTCCCAGCGGTCTAAAGTCTGGACAGAAAAAAAGTCGAAATGCTATGTACCGAATTCTGCCAAGGAACGAATAGCATGCACCAGATAGACTGCCCTGGCATACGACGATGGACAAGCAT
The DNA here is from genome assembly GCA_033296705.1 of Chaetomidium leptoderma. Classification (NCBI taxonomy): domain Eukaryota; kingdom Fungi; phylum Ascomycota; class Sordariomycetes; order Sordariales; family Chaetomiaceae; genus Chaetomidium; species Chaetomidium leptoderma. The sequence continues at coordinate 20,701 of MU857104.1, read as the reverse complement.
CCTGAATTTCGCCCCAAACAGATATGCCGGGGGCTTTCGTGGGGAAGAAGACGCTCCAGGGCAATTGCCGCCCCCTTGCTGTGCCTGTACTACAGTACTACTTTGGCTGCTCGTCCCAATTAGGACGTTTGGACAATATTTCAGCCGAGATTGTTCCATTCTCATGCCGCCCTGTTGGACAGCTTTGCGCTGATGTCACATGTGCAGGGGCGTGCTAGGGCGGGAGACCTGGGGGGAAGGGGGGGGGGGGGGGTGCTGGGGGGGAACCGGGGGGGGGGGGGGGGGGGGGGGCGTGCTGGGGTGTGCTGCTTCGACGAGTTCGGGCAAATACCGCATCAAGCCCCGATTAGCCAGATTAACCCCGGATTCTACGGCGGACTCTGCACATCCGCGCGGCAACACGTGCGAGGATCCGGCGACTAGATTTTTCAGCGGGCTTCCCTGCAACTTGAAGCTGACCATGGCGGAGCCCGCATATTATATGATTCACTCGGGTGAGAGGAATCTTTCTCGTCCTCAGCCATCCATCCATCTTCGCGGCCAAATCCAAATGACAATTGACAAGCCGCGCGACCCGAGATGGTGACGCCCTCACCGACCGACTCCTTACACGAGGGGTGTGTGTGTCTGTTTCTAACGAGCTGGACGCAGTGCATCCCAGCATCTCGGAGCCAACTAAATTTAGACGGTTCGGGGCGACATGGTCTCAACTCCGTGTGCATGTCTGGTATGGTGTCCGTATTACGTGCGGGTGGTGTTGTAATTCAACAACGAACGACGCGATCACCAGGCACCCCATCCCATCCCACCTCCACGAAAAAAAGCTTATCGGCCCTGGTAACCTGGAAGTGGGGGCAAAGGGCCGACGGGTGGGGTGCAACGGTCTTGGTCGAAAAGAATAAAAGCCGGCCCGGCCGGCTCATGAGCAATCGGATGAGCAGTACGCATGGATGTGGCCTGGGGTTGCTGTGACATGTCGGGAGATCCCGCAGAAACCCGACTGCCGATCATGTCTGTGCTGCAAAGGGGGCAGCTTGTTTGGGCCTCATGTCTATCACCCCAACGGTAGTTCAGGTTTCGGTCCTTTACCGCTTCCCCAGACTTCCCCAGACTCGCCCCGAGTACGCCTAAAGCGGCAAACACCCGCGCCATTGGGTGGCCGCCGTAAGCCGAGATAGCCCCGATGGTAAAATACCACGGAATGACGAAATAGGCAAGAATCATTCATGGCGAACAGAGTGAGGGCCTGACAGGAACAGTTGCCGCCGTACCGGGGTCCTTTGTTCGGCCAACAATCTGGAAGGCGACGGACGTAGGAACTGGAAAAGCCCAGGAGGCGACACGGCCCACAGCCTGGTTCAGCTCCGAGTCACCCCCCTCGACGCAGGGGAACTGACACGAAAAACTGGGGTAAGGTAGCATATTCTCCGAGGGACACAGAAACATAATACAACTGGCGCGTTGGCCTTCGATAGCCCCTGGGACGATATCTTCGGAGTCTCGGACGATGTGCCAACGTAGCCGCCCCCTGCAACTCCTTGAACATCATGCCACGCACTCCACGACGTCACGACGGCTCCGACCGAGGTTGGTGCGAGATGGTGCCGCTGGTGGAGTGGGCCACGCCACATACCTGTACTCGAGCTGTACCCCAGATCCTGACATGCCGCGGAGGGGGTGTCACTCTGTCATGTGTGTGCGGCCATGCATCAGGCATATTCGGGCCGGCCAGCAGATAGCCCCATTTAATTATCTCTCAGCGACCCACACATCAAGGGCTTCGCTTGCCCAGCTCCTGCTCTCCTCCAACGTCGGCGGCCTCATGCTTTGTTGCCATGGTCTTCTCAGCTGAGGACCGGCCCAAACAGCGGGTCGTTTGCATTGTTTTGAGGATGAAGTCGGAAGTAAATGCTCTACTCCACCAGGAAGAACACTACCCAGCGAGGGTTCTCAGGATTTCAGGACAAAATACATACCTACCTAGGTAAGGTATTATTCATGTTGCCCGTGCACGACCATAAGATTACCTTCGGCGCCAATGTGGGCACACGGGTGGTCCCTCTTGCTTACTGTGAATCGGATGCCGAGTTCAATGGGGAAAACGGCTGTACTTCCGGGATCACTCTCCCTGATGAGCCTGATGGAATGCCCAGAAACACCCCGCCGGGTGGTTAGGGGAATTCCGGGGTCTGTCTGCCTTCTGATCGGTGGACTACTTCGGTGTTAGCGTACTACGGTCGAGCACGGAGGGCCGGATGGTGTTTGTCGTTGACCGGGAGAGTGTCAAATCCAGTGATGATAGCTGCAGAGCACATCGCAAACTGATAATCGGGAGCATGAACTGAAGCGCGTACCCCGTTGTCAAAATAGGCAGAGACAGCGCAACGCAATACTGGCTGCCGCTCTATGATATGGGAGCTTCCTTAGCTATGCCAAGTGTTCGTTCAAGTCCTTAGGTAGCCAGTACGTGTACGTTACAGCTCCCGGAGATTTTCCCTAATATCTGTCTAGAACCTGGAACCACGCTGCTGATCCCTGCCGTAAGTAGGTCGGTAACTAATATACTTTCCAAGCCTACACGCACGCAAGAATCATCCATGCGGTAATATTTAGAGAAAAACCAGCTCGAACTTTCTCAACTACTGCCAGTAGCAGCTAACCTCGAGCTAGCCAAACCCCCAACTTGGTTCCGAACCAGCGGCACCCCTCAACCCCATACATGTATCCAAACATCTTCAGACCATGAGAACTACTTCGACAATCTTTTCCACTCTCCCCCTGGAACAGAAGAGGGACCCCGAGACACATTCCGCCCGCATCAGTGATCCTTTGCGCTCAGAGTGGCACACCAAATTCAGCGATACCCCTGGCGAGGAGCCTTGCCACCTCCGGAGCCGTATCCAGAGCCTCCCGGAGCCCGGCTTGAGGAACCGCCGTATCCAGAGCCTCCCGGAGCCCGGCTTGAGGAACCGCCGTATCCAGAACCGTATCCAGAGCCGCCTGTAGCCCGGTTGGACGAACCGCCGTATCCAGAGCCGCCTGTAGCCTGGCTCGAGGAGCCGCCGCCCTGCTGTTTTTTCGGCGGGCTGCCGCCGCTGCCAGAGGGGGGCGCATTGCTACCGCCGGGGGCAGGGACAGTGACCGGCTGCGGCTTGGCGGTGCGCCCGTATCAACCGCCCTGGACAATGAAGGAATGGGGGTCCAGGTTGAGGGGGGGGTTGTTTTTGATGTAGTTCATGGACCAGGTGATACCCGTGATCTTCCTCTCCTCAAGTCCTTCCTTGATCAGCGCTTTGGTGCGTTTGAACTCGGCAGCGTGGTTGGAAGGCAACGCGTCATTGCCGAGGGCGATGACGATGCTGTCGCCGGAATGCACGTAGGAGCTCAGATGAAGGCCAAGCTCCTTGCTCGCAGCCCCAACGTGGGTCAGAGTGGAAGGTGAGGTCCCGTGCTTGCAAAAGGTGGCCACGGCACGATATCCGGGGTTGGAGTGTTGGGCCCGAATACGGGCGAACGTGCCTCAGGAGGCGTAACCGTGGCGTGACATGATACATTAACGAAGTAAAGACCGTAAGCAGACCAAGGACAAAGTATGGATCCTTCGATGCGACGAGAGTTTCAATTGGTCACGAAGGCTTTCCTAGAATGGTAAGCCTCTTATAAGCGTCAACAGCGGACATACATAGATAAGTATGGAGGCCAACATGTTTGGTGAAAAAGACTATGCAGCATTCAATGTTATGGCACAGGGGGCCAGGGAGACATCAGCAAGGTCCATTATCAAACCCGAGTCAATAACGCTTGTGCGTTGAATATTGTTTTCATTGACCAGAGCTTTTGCACCAACTCTCCGTCGGAAGTTTGGTTTGTTGGTAAAAAGCGCTTCCCGACGGGGAGTTTTAGGAGGTGACCGAGGCCGTATTACTCGCATTCCAGCCGGTGCCAGGATTATGCTGTACACCCAGTGCCTCCTATGTACCAGCTTGAAGAACCATATTATCCGCATATCAACATCTAATAACAGGCGGGAACACCACCATTCGCTGCTGCTCGATCGAAAATGTGACATCCGATGCAATTTCATAAGAATAATATTACCTTACTCCAAATTTAATTTACAAATCCTCAGCTCAGATCCCTTCCCTCTACCTCAACTTCCAGGTCATCCACATTAATGCTTCGACCTTCAAGCCCAGTCTCCAAACCGCACTCCAACTCCTCTGACTCCCAATCTTCCAACCCTGGATATAGCTCCCCAACCGCGACCGATTTCATCGGACGCAAGCCCGCGGCCTCCCACTCCACCGCCAGGTTGGTCGCCTCCCCCTCAAACATCCTCAGCATCACCACCGCCAGATCAAACATCCATTTCGCGTCCTTGTACGCCTTCAGCCACTTGCGCTCGCTCGTCACCCCATTTAGAGCGTCGAACCCTTGCCCCGCGTGCCGGAACTTGACGTACATGGATACGCTTAGTTTCAGGATCGCGTCGAGTAGCTCGCCAGGGTAGGACTTGGTGAGCAGGGTGCGAACTTTGGGGTTCTGCAGGCTGAAGCCGAGGTGTAGGAACCGGATGCGGAGGTGATGGCATACGATGGTGTGGTTTGCCGCGGCGTCGATGAGGTCAGCGTTGGGAGCGGCCATTTTGTGCGACTAGGGGGGTTGGGGGATTTGCCAGGTGGCTACCGACATGTATGTTGGGAGTTATTTCCTCTAAGGACAATAGAGTGGTGGGGATACCGCTTACAACACGGCTTTAAACCAAAGCTTGAAGTTGGTGGGATGGAACACAGGATCTGTGTTTCCATAGTATTCGCGGAACAACTGGACTGTCACCAACCAACATCCCCAGCGTCGCCTTTGTTTTATTATTTGGAATTTCTAGCAGATTTGCCCAACCAATCAGGTGGCACAATGAACAATGAAGGCAACTTGGCGTACTGAGGTGTTGTTGTAGCCAGCCTTTGCCCTTGGAGTCTAATGCAATCCAATCACGTAGGTACCTACCTAGTCACAGCGAGGGCGTCTTGTACGGGAACATGATGTACTGGCTGTTCTCAACACCATGAATATTTCGACGCTGACTTCAAATATATTGTCGACGAAGCCAACTAGCTGGCTAGATTATATACGAAAAACAGAGGACACATGAATACCGGAACGCCACTTGCATATCCAAGTTTGGCTTCTCCAACCCCTGAGCCCAACCCGTTGATCAACAACCCCATTCCCGCAACAACGTCGCCAAATCCACTGTCACCGGATCAGCCCCCTATCTTTTTTATCTCCATGAGCGCCAGATCCACTCCAACACCGGCCCACTGTCCCGCTCTCAATCTGTACCCCTCCGCCCGGGTACGAGTTCCGTGTCATTTGTCTTTGTTACCTCCCTCTTGGGCTGTGCATCACCTCCACGGACCTCCAGCTCGTGTGGAAATCTTTTTGCTCTGACTACTAGCTGTGGACATACTTATTTCAACATAGCACGGGTCTGGTCGCGCGTGGATTCACCAGCAAAGCCAGAGAACAAAAGTCCATACCATAATACAGGTGTGTACTCCAATATGTTACCACCCTGCAAGCCCTGCTACCATTTCCCACATCTTCGCTTCGTAGCTCGGCGATGGAAATGCGATGGCAATTAAGCCTCGAAACTTGACGGCGGGCAACGGGCAACGATTGCCTCCCGCTCCGTGATGGGGACGCTTCCGCAGATCATTTTCCGGGCGCTACTCCGCACAGGCGGCCCAAGCACAAAGCGCCCCCAAGGGAGGTTGACATCCCTCGGAGCATCTGCCGATGGAACACTGCAACGCGACGCTACCTACAAGCTGGATATATTTCCCGGCGGGGAGGGGGAAGGTTTGGCGTCATGGTACTACTACTAGTACTTGATCCAGGCCCCGGTCCCATTGGCACATTCTCCCGTCCTCAACCGCCTTTTGACTGCCTGACGCTCCCACACCGTCTCCGTTGCAGCGCAAATACCAATCTTGTCCACTTGTCAAACAATTTGGCCTCACGGAAATCACTACCATGGAGCAAGAATTCGCCGAACTGAAGAAGCAGGTGCAAGCTCTGCAGAAGGAGGTGTCGAGGGTCTCAGGCAGGTGACGAACCGGGCTGCTTTTATTGATACGCCTCTAACGCGACATGCACAGATGAGGCCGAAGTTCGCAAGACGCACCACAAGTACGGCTACTACCTAGACAAATGCCTGTACAATGAAGTGAGCCGCATGAGTGGGCAGGGATTCAATCTTCAGTGGTAACTGACGTGTGCTTTGACAGGTCGTCGACATGTTCTCAGACCACCCCGATGCCTACGTCGAGTTCCTGGGCTCGCGGTACCGTGGCAAGGAGGGCATCAAACGCCTCTACCAGGGCCGTTTCCAACAGACCTTTGTCAAGGGCCGCAACGGCCCCGTGCACGGCTGGCTGCTAGACCACATTATGATGCAGGATATCGTGGACGTCGACGAGACGGGCACACACGCTTGGTGCCGCATGCGCGCTCTGATGCAGGCCGGCACCCACCAGAGCATCGAGGAGTACTACCCGCGCGGCCACCGGCAGTGGTGGGAGGGCGGCCTGTACGAGAACGAGTACATCAAGGAGAATGGCGCCTGGAAGCTGTTCCGGTACCGGTACTTCCCCTTCTGGCACGCCGACTTTGCGAAGGGCTGGAGCCACACCAAGAAGAACTACATCCCGTGGCCGACTGTCACGTACCCGGAGGACCCCCTGGGCCCAGATGAGATCTTTGAACAGAAGATGCTCTGGCCCGATACGCGCGTCGTGCCCTTCCACTACCCCCATCCTGTCACGGGCAAGCCCACTGAGCAGGATGACTTGAGAGCGCCGGCATATGGTGCCGATATTAACACGAGCGACCCGCCTCTGACATTGGCTCTACCGGAGGGCCAGAGCAGGGCTGGCGCCACTACGCGGGCGTCGAAGCCGGGGGAGAAGGTGCTCCCAGACCTTGTCCAGAACAAGTCGGAGTAGCTTGTGGAAGAAGCCAGGAGGGATCAAGATGGCCGCAGATGTTTGCAGACAGGGAGGGGGCAACGTAATTCCATTGTATGTACTTGACATCAAATGGCGCGAATTGAATCAAAGTTTCAGAGTGTCAGGTTCAGATTCCATACACGTCGCTCAATGACAGCGGACTTCATGATGGTTGACGATCCCCTGGAGTGTTTCCATTTTGCCACCGCCTCGTCCTGCGCCAACGCCCGCTTCAACATGGTCCATGTCCAGTCATCATCAGTCACCATCCTCCCTTTTTCCATGACATATGTTCTTAGTTTCTCCGCTACCGCCCGCTGTGCCCGCCCGTAAACCCGTCTCGTCGGCTTACTGCCGAGAGTTGGGGAAATGCCACCACATGTCTTAGCCCCTGCCCCGCACTCACTTACCCGGATCCCCCACCAGGACAAACCATGCAGTGTGCCAATGGGGTCTTTTCCATATTATTCCACTGCCATGCTTCGGCCCGCATCCTAATATCCGAGCCCACACTGCCGTCGACGGTGCTAGACTGGCCTGCGGGGTTCTATTAGGCGACTTGGGGACACGAGGGTCCCTCCTTGCTCGGTACATCTTCCGAAGGGGGCCATGACCCTGAGGGCAAGATCAAATCTTACTTGCCATAATACAACCCTCCTCTCCATGTTGATCACCCTGTGGAAACATTCGCAGGCATCAGCACCGCCTTTTCCAGAGACACTTCCCCCACCCCGATCACCACAGCTCCCTCCACCGCGCCAAGAACCACCACCACCACCACCACCGCCATCATGGCGCACATCCACGACCTCGCGGCGGAACTCGGAATCCCAAACTACACCTCCAACCGGCTAACCAACCCCAACCCCGTCCGCTTCCCACGCACGCCCGTCTTCGCATCGATGAACAAACCCTCGCGCTTCGAAGGCGACGTCTACGACCTCGAGGTCACCGGCACCATCCCGCCCGACATGCACGGCACCTTCTTCCGCGTGCAGCCGGACCACCGGTTCCCGCCGCTGTACGAGGACGACATCCACTTCAACGGCGACGGCGCCGTGACGGCGATCCGCATCGCCGCGGGCCACGCCGACCTGAAGCAGCGCTACGTGCAGACGGAGCGGTACCGGCGCGAGACGGAGGCGCGCAAGAGCCTGTTTGGCCGCTACCGGAACCCCTGGACCGACAACGAGAGCGTCAAGGGGGTGATCCGGACGGCGAGCAACACCAACGTGGTGTTTTGGCGGGGCGCGTTGTTGGCCATCAAGGAGGACGGGCCGCCGTTTGCGATGGATCCCGTCAGTCTGGAGACGCTGGGGCGTTATGATTTTGAGGGGCAGATTCTGAGTCCGACGTTTACGGCGCATCCCAAGTTTGACCCGGACACGGGCGAGATGGTGTGCTTTGCGTACGAGGCCGGTGGGGATGGCGCGGATTGCAGTGTGGATGTGGCGGTTTGGACGCTCGATGCGGACGGGAAGAAGACGGAGGAGTGCTGGTACAAGGCGCCGTTTGCGGGCATGATTCATGATGGCGGGCTTAGTGAGAATTGGCTGGTGCTGGCCCTCACGCCCATCAAGATGGACTTTGAGAGGATGAAGAAGGGCGGGAATAAGTTTGCGTGGGACCCGAATGAGGATCAGTGGTATGGCATTGTGCCGAGGCGGGGGGCGAAGAGTGAGGATATTATCTGGTTCAGGGCCGATAACGGTACGTGATCTTGGTGCGCAGAAGAAGTACAAGAAGGGGTGGCTACTGACGATGGATACTATTCCCAGGGTTTCATGGTCATGTTGCCGGCTGCTACGAGCTCCCGTCAGGGGAGATCGTCTTCGACCTGACGGTTGCGGATGGCAACGTCTTCTTCTTCTTCCCGCCCGACGACAACATCACCCCGCCTGACGGCGTCGCGAAGCGCAACAAGCTGTCGTCGCCCACGACGCGATGGATCTTCGACCCCAAGGCGAAGAAATCGGCCATCCGCACCGCAGCGGCGGGCGATGCCGACATCTGGGTGGCCAATGAACGAGCGAAGCCCGCACTAACGTGGCCGACCAACGGCGAGTTCTCACGCATCGACGATCGGTACACCACCAAACCATACCATCACTTCTGGCAGGCCGTCGTGGACCCGACCAAGCCGTACGACTTTGCCAAGTGTGGTCCTCCGGCAGGCGGGCTGTTCAACTGCCTGGGCCACTACACTTGGTCCGAGGAGCACTACCACGACGCCGGGTCCGCTATCAATAATGCAACTGATGGCGGCACCAGCAAAGATAGTGCAGGGGAGGGCAAGTTTGGCCTCGAAGATGTGTACTTCCCCGGGCCGACCATGACGTTCCAAGAACCGACTTTCATCCCGCGCGAGGGTGGTGCCGAGGGCGAGGGATATCTGATTGCGCTCCTGAACCACCTCGATGAGCTGCGCAACGATGTTGTCATCTTTGACGCGCAGAAACTAAGCAAGGGGCCGTTGGCCGTGATCCATTTGCCGTTGAAGCTGAAGTTGGGCCTGCACGGCAACTGGGTGGATCATCGCGACATCGAGGCGTGGCAGCAGCGGAGAGCAGAAAATGGTGACATTGGGCCGATCGAGGTTGCAACGGAGCCGTTGCCTTGGCAGAAGAAGCTGGCGCAGCAGCACGGGGCCCCTTGAGCGCGACAAACGGGGGCGAGGGGGGAGCCTCGTGAGGCGCAGGCAACGACATCGGGTGTCCCGTACTAATGCAGTAATACTTTACTTCGGACATGGCTGGGCGAAATTGAAAGGGAGGATGTGCCGATGTGCAGATCCTGCGACAGCACTTTCAACTTCTGATAGAGGAAGGTTACTAGTAAGGTCTAAACTCTCAAAGAGCACTTACTTCTGCGCAAACAATTATCACCCCCAACGCATGGGCCAATCCAATGTACTGAATATTCCGTAGTTTGCTCTCGCTCTTTCTTTGACCACATGAGACAAGTTACCAAAACGTTCCCGCGAATGATTCTCTAGGGTAAACCGATCAGCCCCGGAGCTTTGCCCGGAATGGTCGGCCAAACGGCCCCCTTCTGCGGCAATGCATCTGCCAGTGTCACCTTGGGCGTGGTGGCGTCCTATGAGATCGACTAGCGCCTGGCGCCCAAGTCTAAGCCAGTGCCCCAGAAGATGCACACCCAGCCACTGGCGGGCTCAGCCGCAGGCTAGCGAACCCCCCTGGTCGGTTACGAAGCATATGCCCATCTTAACAAGACCTGCAACCCCACGTTGTCGTGATAAGCTTTTCCATGAAGGCATGAATCCCTTCACGGCGGAGCTCTCAGTCTCCAGCCCCTGTCGCAAGCCGCAACCATGAACGCAAACACCACGCAAGGGGGGTCATCGCCCGACCAGCACAATGAGCAAGATACCATTATCGCGATGGCTGCCCTGATCCTGGCGGCCGGCGCCTTTGTGGTTTCCCTTGCCCAGGCCTTGATGCAATACTTGGCCTCGAGCGACGCCCGCGGGAAATGCACATACGAAGCGATAGACATGTCGGCCAAAAGTACGAAACTAGGGTGGAACTGGACGTTTTGGAAGCTCCGTGTCTACTACCCAGTGCTCAACATCTCCTTCTCGACTGTCATGCAGGCTGCTGTCGAGCAATCCAACTATCACATTGATGCCCCGGAATCTCCCCTCAGCAAACTGGCAAAGTCCAAGGAGGGCGACAGGCAGTCGTGGGGCTTTACGGTTCTCGAGGAGACGGAAACCGACACGTCTTTCCTGACGGTTTCGTAAGTCGGCGCCGTCGTCACTCGTGTCATTCAGGTTCCGCGCCGCCGAAGTCGGGCCAACTAACCGGGTCTCCAGGGACGGCTACACGACGCTAGTTGGCGACTCGGACCCGGTAACGAGCAAGGAGCTCACCTGGACCGAAACAGCCCAGCTGGTCTGGTGGAAGCTCACCCACACCGCGGGGCCCGTGAACAGGCCGCGCGCCTCGTGGGCGCAGATGCTCATGGCCTTTGGCATCAGAGACACATCGTCCATGGTGTACAAGCACGCCGATGCCGACATCATCCCTGGATCGGTGGATGCCCCCATCCAACGAGTCAAACTATTTGATCTCGGCATGCTGGCGCTGTACCTCGGCTTCAAGAAGGTCACAATCAACGCACGCGATCGCCACTTGGAAGCCATTGGCGCTTTTGGGACCATCACGACGCTCAAGAACAACGAACTCGGCAAGGTACTGCACTTTGAAGGAGACACTCTCGCTATTTTTGCCCAGATCTCCAAGGGTTCCATCAACGCCTACAACGACTTTACCATTGGCAAGTTTTCGTTTGCTCCTGGCATATCCATGAACGGCATTATCTGCCCCCTTCATCTCCTCCTGCAGGTCAGTAGCCAGCGCTGGGACAGGGACAGATTCAGGGCCAAACAGCGGACGTACCTGGGCGCCGTCCAATCCGAGGAGGGACTGGCAAAGGGGCAAGTCGCAGCCGAGGCGTCGCTGTTCGAGATGCTTTACAGAAACCCGAATTTGTCGTCAATGGGGGATTCCGATGGATCGGGGTCGGAACGAAGCAGCCTAGTCCCACAACATGTCTTCTTTGCCAATGTGAGCCCCCCCCTCTTAAATGCTAACCCCCGCCACCGAGTGCTAACTCTCGAGTCTTTAGCCGCCCGAGGACACTTTCCGACCGAAAATGGTGCAGAAGACCACAACCGGGTTAAGTGCCCGGCACCTCTCCGCCCTCCTTCGAGAAGATGACGACAGCATCAATGTAAGAACACCCTCTGATTGTTTTCCAGTTGGGATTGACGCTAACAGCGAGCAGTACCATGACCTTTGTCAGGCCATCGAGCACTGGAGCACTGCCACGGGCCTACGGCTTCCCACCATCATCCCGGCAAGTTCGCTCTGCCTCATGACCGGCTGCGAGACAGGATTCCCCTCGTCCGTCCTGGTCGAGCCAATCATGCCATGGCTGGTCGCTCTCGCAGACCAAGTCAAGCGGTCAAGTGAAACCTTCACCCACGTCTCCGGGAGAATGACAACCCTTTTCAAGACAAACTGTTTGATGTTTGTGCGGTCCCGCGACGCCTTCTGGTACTCGTTCAACTACGTCGGAATGGAAGCCAGGCTGTGGCAGTGGGGCTGGATCCTGCAGGAGACCAAGGAAGTCTACGATTGCCTCGACACCGAGGACCAGGACGACATCATCCTGCGCGACGCCGAAGGGGAATATACCGGGGATGTGCAGCCTGTCATCTTGACCGAGTGCTACGCCTTGCTCCAGCGGTTCAACCCCCGCGAGTGGGCGGCCAAGATCGAGAAGATCGTCACGATGCAGCTGCTCAAGTTCCGGCCGCACAACATGATTTGGACCCAGATTCTTCTTATCGATGTGGCAATCCACTTTCTTGTCAGGGGCGGATTTCACGACGACGAGGACACTGTGGGCTACAACCTGTGGGCCGATGAGGTGGTTACCGTGTTCAGCGCGATAGTGCATGTCTGGGATCCAACCGCCGAAGAGCAGGCCGCGGCCGCAGCCAAGGACGGATCTGACAGGCACTCGACTCGCAGCACAAAGCCACCGATTCCACCGCCGCCCAAAGCGACCCAAGATCACGTCGAGACACTGAAGGAACACGAAACGCCGATGATGGAAAAGTTCAGATTTCTAGAGCCCATGTCAAAAGATGAAGTCGAAGTGAAACATGAATCCATCGAGGACACGCCGCCCACGGAGGCACGGCCCGAGTTTGCTCAGACTGCCCAGACTGCCCCAGAGTCACCGAAGCCTCCCAAAAAGCCGCCCATCAGCCGAACCAATAGTTCGCCGCTGGACGTGGACTGGGATCTGGCCGGGAGCCTGCGGAAACAGGAGAAGTTGTTCTCGGGTCTCTACCCCGAAAGGAGGGAGGCAAAGGTGCAGAAGTTGGCCAGCTTGCTTCAGCTAAGGGCCCTGTTTGTTATCGCTTTGTTTTTGTTGATGCCGGATTCCAGCGATGTGTACTTGACCGATGGCGAGCGTGTGGAGATGCCCATGGTTTGAGATGGAGGATAACGATATTGCATGATCGGGGTAATATTTCAACATCGAATAGCGTCTAGGATACCCAATAATGAGTTTGCTTCTGCTTGACATGCTCGAGGTACCTTAAGTACCTTATCTTGGCTGCATCTTGCCCCTTTTTCTCACCCGCACCTCCGCCGAGTTCAGCCTTAGCCCTTTTCAGTCCCCCCCCTCCTGCATTGCTTCGAGCTGGGCAGAAATGGCTGCCTAATCCACAGCACCATAGAGAAATATAACAAATCATATCCCTTGAAGAAATAGTGCAGATTGTCCCTCAACGTTCCCTCCATCATCCATAGCATGGTTAAACTTGTCTCGCAATGACACGCCAACGCTCGCAATCCAACCCCAACCCCCGCCGGCCCCGGCCGCCTTACAACTACACTCCGCTCTCCACCCCACGGCACATCCGCCTCATCCGCCTCCTCCACTACGACCCAATCCTCTCCCAACTCCACATCACCCTCACCGAACACCCCATCGACGCCATCACCCACACCTTCACCGCGCTCTCCTGCACCTGGGGCTCAGCCGTCGAGCACTTTGAACAACAAGAACCGCGGCCGCCCCATCCCCAACCCCAAACAACAAACAACACCATCGAATTAATCATCGTCCCCCCGGAATCCTTCCACTACCTTCTCCCGCCGCGACGACCTCGCCACGACAGAGGGCGCCCTCCTCGACACCTACACCACCGACGTCCGCGCGCTAACCCCCCCCCCCACCATCGGAGCCAACCTCTCCGATTTCCTGCGCGCCTACCTCGTCGATTTCCCTCGCAGACACTTGTCCTCCTTCCTCCTCTTCCAGTTCTTCTCCTCTGACGTTCCAGCAGGTGTCACACCTGTGGATCGACGCCGTCTGCATCGACCAGTCGAGCCCGGCCGAGAAGGCGGGTCAGATCCCGCTCATGGGCGAGATTTATTCGCTGTCCGGGCGGGTGCTGGGGTTGGTTGGGCGGCGCCGAGGAGGGAGGAGGAGGACTAGGAAGAGGGAGGAGGTCGTTGCGGGTGTTTTGTTGGTGGCATCGGGTTGTGTACCCTGCCATTCGGCGGTTTGTGGAAGGGGGTGTGGTGGCGGAAAGGATGATGAAGCTGAGGGAGGGGGATTTTGTCGATGCTGGGTTTTGGAGGGAGGTGGTTGGCCTGGGGGAGCCGCCGATGGGTGGGGGCTGGGCGCGGGCCTGGGTGGAATATTGGGGTTTTTATAGGGCGCGGAGGTATTTCCATCGGGTGTGGATCGTGCAGGAGGTGGTGGTTGCTGGGAGGTTTGAGATGATGGCCGGGGGGGAGGGGGGGGGCGCTGAGTTGGGAGGACATGGCTGGTTTTGCGGGTTTCTTGGGGCATGTCGCGTGGATTGATGTGTTGGATGAGTTGGTGGTGAAGACGCTGAGTGGTGCGCCTACCACTCTCATAGCGAGGGGATTTGGCATCACGGATATCAGCGGCATGCAGAGGCTGCATCAGCGGAAGGCCTACGAGAAGAATGGCTGGCCTGAACACTGGTGGGCTGCGTTGTCGTCGATCAGGAGGAGGGATTGCTTCGTCCAGCCAGGACAAGGTGTTTGCCACGGTCGGAATCCTGCAGCAGGCGTTGCCAGCGGGGACCCCCTTGCCTTTCCCCGTGGACGCGACCGCTACGCCCGAAGAAGTGTACACCCGCGCCGCAACTGCCCTCGTCCTCAACTGCCCGCAGCTCACACTACTCTCCCTCATCGAACACCCCATCCACCGCAACCTCACCAACCTCCCGTCGTGGGTCCCGGACTTGACCACGGCCAACTTCCCCTGGCCGCTCGGTGCCTTCGACACACCCTTCACAGCCTGGGCCGCGCCCTCTCCATCCCCTCCCCCACGCACCATCACCCCTACAGGGGAACTCTGCATCCGTGGTTTCAGGCTCGACACAATCGCTTCTAGAGTTGAAGACCAGACGCCAAGGAATAGCCGCCTCGCCGAGAACACGCTACACTTCCTCGCCTCCCTGCCGGCCAACTACGTCCACGCGAAGGTCCCTGCCGCGGCCGAGGGCGAAGAAGTGGTGGCGGGCCAGTTTCGCGAGGCAGCGTTGGTACACACGCTAACGTGTCACGAATCATCCAACATTAACCGCGGGACGGCTGCGGAGACAGAGCGGCTGTCGCTCAGTTTCGGAGTTTGGTTGTTTGTTTCGCTGGGCCAGGTGTATGCGAGCTCTCTTCTGCAGCCGGGGGATGAGGGGTACTCTGCGGAGGAAGTGGCCGAGTGTGAGCAGCGGTGGCAAGAGATTGAGAAGGCCGTTGATGAGTTAGTGCCGAAGATCTTGGTTCCTGATGTCGAGGATCTGAAGATGCAAGGGGAGGCAGTAGCCAAGGCGAAGAGGGGAGAGGGACCATGGCCGGAGTACATTGCTTCACCCCAAGAGTTTGTGGACCAGGTGAGAAGGGTGATTCAGTCTCGGTGTTTGTTCAAAACGGCGGGTGGGTGGATTGGTTTGTGTTCGGATACATGTCAGGTCGGGGATGAGGTGTGGCTGCTGGAGGGGGGAGCGGTGCCGTATGTGCTGCGGCGGTGTGGAACGCAGGATGAGAAGGAAAGGTTTGTGTTCTGCGGGGAGTGCTATGTGCACGGTGTGATGGACGGGCAGTTGACGAGAGAAAAGAGGGTCGAGGAACAGCTGCAGGATATTGTAATTGTGTAGCCGCCTACGCTTTTGCAATATATTACAAGATGCGCTTGGGTTGTGAAAAGGATAGTACCTAATACTGAATAGGTATTCAAGCATGAACGGGTACTTATGAACCGAATACCGGGAATGGTGGCAGCCGATGTCCCATATCACCCGTTTCCGGGTTCCGTGTTATGGGCCTCCGCGCGGCAATGGCGCCGAGCCTCGGCTCTTCAGTGCCGGACTTTCGTTGTTGTTGATGAAATGCCTGCGGTCTCGATTGTCGAGGAAGGGGGGCTCTGGATCGTTGGGGACTCAAAGCACGGGTTAGGGTTAGAACTCGTCCAGGCAGCAACGCCAGCAACGCCAGCAACGCCAGCAGGCAGCAGCCCCCACAAAACATCACGGTTTCTCGCCTCGACGGGAGTGATTTTTTTTGTCCAAAGGCCAAGGGCGGGACTCACTTCCCCGTCTGTGCACATATTCACCGCGTTGCAACTTACAACCAGTCTTCGCTCTTCGTACCAGCCCAGCAGCCCGCTGGACCCAACACGCCTGGTTTCACCCTGCTCTCATTTTCATCAACCGCACATCCACTTGTGACTTCGATCCGACTTCTGGCAGTCTTTCGCAACAATGGCACCGTCGCAGTCTTCAGCGCTCCAGCTGGCGGCCCACGCCTTCGCCACCATTTTCGTCGGCTTCGGCGTCAACGCGATTCTCCGCCCGTCACACGCCCTGACCTTCTTCGAGTTCGCCCCGCCCGCATCGCCCGCCGACGCGAGGATGGTCGACAGCCTGATGGCTGTCTACGGCGCGCGCGACATCTTCATGGGCCTGGCCATCTACGCTGCCGCGCTGTTCGGCACCAAGAAGTCGCTGGGCTGGACGCTGATCGCTGCCAGCGGTGTTGCCATCGTCGATGGAGTCATCTGCTACGGCCATGGGCAGGGACAATGGAATCACTGGGGCTACGCGCCGATGATTACAGCCGTTGGCGTGGTGCTGCTGGGCATTTTTGACGGCACCACCACTGCCCCTTCCCGGAAAGCTTGATGTGTTCGACGAGTTACCTACCAATGTCTTGTTCCGTACGTCTTTACCGTTCAAATAGTTGTCTTGTTTTGGGTAATTAGCAAAAGACGGGATTGGTTGACCCCATCACGCCTCAATTCGAAACTTACGTCGTGTCGCGTCTGTCAGGAGGTAACCACCTGAGCCCTGCAATCCACTGCAGCGAGGATTTGTTCGTTCTCGTCGCATTGCGATGGTGCTTCAGCTTGTTTGAAAAGGAGATCTTAACGCGAGTCGGCGGCGACGGCGCGAAGTCCAAAAAGTGCCAGGCACGTGTTGATTAGCTATTAGGTCTTACTAGCATGCAGTCGGGCAATATCAGCCTAGAGTCGTGTAGTTCATTTTCTCTACCATTGAAGTGCCGATTGTAGTCACCTAATTAGCTCGGACACCAACCTAGAAAGGTTCAACAGCGATAGCCGTTTGAGCTTCTTTGCCCGGAGGGGTGAGGAGTGGAAGTACGTTCGAAAGGCAGACCTCAAATCCGAAGCGGCTGCATCGGGTGTGGAAGTAATCTTCGTGACAAAACCACGGAACGTCCTCTCCCTCGTTGGCCGTTGAGAAGCTGAAAATGCAATGATGTAGGACCTTGGCCTCCATGGTGATTGGGTAAGTGTAGTTCCCCCTCCCGTGGTCCTTAGTGTTACATTCAAAGTCTATAGCCGTGAAGCAGCGCGGCTAACTGCTTCCTGCAGCCTCGAGTACGAGGTGATGGTTGGATCGAGTCGACGCGGTTGGCTAGCCGGAGGTGTTCGCCCCGGACTTGCATGCTCGCAACCACCAGATGAGCGGGCTGAGGTTCCTTCTACGGCTCAGGTTACAACCGCGGGCCGAACCACGGGCCGATGATGCTGAAAGTGAAGCGGGGTAATTGTCCTCAGGGCACCAAGGTTCGGGGGGGATAATGTGTATGTACTTAGATCAGGGCGTTTCGGAGGTTGCGCCGTCGTTTTTACGCCAGTTCACTTAGACACACGGCCTTTTTACCGGAGCAACAGCCCAACATGTCGACCCCAGATGCATCACCTTCCCCCGCAACGTCTTCAAGCTGCCCATCTGACGCCACCAGTACACAAGGGCCTGATTCCGAGAACGACAAGAACGGTACGGCGAAGGATGCCAACCTTCCACCTTCCGGGCATCTTGAGGGGGTTGACTTGGCTGAACTGTTCGCTTGCATTGCGCCAACCGCTGAGCGGACTGCCGATATTGTCCAGCGCCTCTTTCGCGGAAATGTCAACCAGGGCGACAGGTACGCCATGCAAGACCGATTCATCATCAAGGGAAGTGGGAGGATCATTATGGAAGGTCCCGATAGTGCTCTACGCGAATGGGAGATACTCGACCCTGACCTTGATTATAAGTGGTGTGCCGAAAACCCAATGATGATGACGACGGAGAGGCTATATCGGCGATGGCCGCTTTCACTTGGCCGATTGCACGGCAGTTCCAATCCTTCAACCGAACCACCCCCGACTTTCACATGGGAACCAATCCTAGAAATTGCCTGGGGTGCATTCTATTCCGCCGGCAAAGATGGCGAGATGGACAGGACAATCATGTCGATGAATTCTAACTCGGAAGGCCTCAGCGACGAATCACACCTTTACCCCTGGTGTGAAGTCCGGCACCGAAACACCACGAGAGGGCGGCAATGGACTGAAAGCTAGAGTCGGGAATCGACCAGGACATTGCCGCAACCGCCTGCACTGATAGAAGTTCCATGCGCGGGCCGAATTTGGTAGGATTCCGCTGAAATACATGGCACAAACTCCTGACGTCTCATGTATCGAGGCTGACATCGGCACCGGTGGCTTTCAACAGGGTTATCGGCGTTCCATCACGGGGTCAGAGGTCGCGGGACATGCTTTCTTTCAACGCCGTGGCATTTGTCGCAAACTACTGCCAGACCGTTGGGGTGTTCGAAGAGCAGCTGGTAAGAGGGCGGGGATGTCCCAGGCGGAACATCCGTATACTCTCGCTTTTCAGTTTCTCCACGCGTTTCTTGCCCCTGCTTCCCCATCCTCCCGCCCTCAATACCTCAAGCTCCGAATGCTAAAGGAGCTGTCCCCTGGAAAGAAGGCAACGCCTGCGGAGTTGGTGCTGCAGTACCATGTCCGCTACCTCGGTCAAAACGGAGGCCCCGCGGTTGCGAAAGGTGACTCTGAGGGATTCGTTCTCCATAGAGAGCGGGCCATAATACGTGGCCTACAAAGGAGCACGTTCGACGCCACAGAGGAGATCCGAGTCCCTTTAGTGGAACGCCTCTCCTCGATTTCGCTGTCTGTCCTCAACACGGACGATGCTCCGTACACCATCATTGTCTTGGCCGACAGGGGCCTGCAGTTGGCGGAAATGGACCCGAATCTTGCCCGAGGCGACGTTCACCAAGCAGGGGACGGGGTGTTTCCGGATAGGCTTACGGCTGAAAGTTGCGGGCTGCGTGCGTCTGGACGCTGTGGCGGTATCACCCAGTTCCTTCTCATGGTCGTCACGTTGTTCAGCGCATGGGAGGATGAGTGGTTGCACACGGTGCGATCCTTCGATAAGATCAGCACCTTTACAGTTAGTTTTCCCTCTCACGTTCCCAACAAGTCTCGTACTATTGGGAATGTTTGGCCTCGCCCACTGACAGTCCCGCAATTTGAACAGCTTCGGCATACGGGGAGCGATCTGAGACTCCACGATCTTATGCTCGACGACTCCTTGAGCCTCTCCAGAACCCATTTCGCTGCCCTGCAGACCCTGCGTCTAGCCTCCAACATGATTGATGAGGTTGCTCCAAGAGTGGTCATACCTACGCCGGGAATGGGATGCTGTCATATGCGCCAGTGGCATGTTTAACAAGCAGGACCTAGAGGCCACAGCATACAATTGGGACACTGTAACGGCAGTACTGGAGTCGAAGGCCCGGCGAGTCCAGGCGCATATCGCTCGCAGAACCGAAGACGTGAAGAGTCTCCGAGACGGGGTACGACTCCATCCCCTCCTCTTGACACCCCGTCACCCTCACCTCGAACCCGATCTTGTCCCGATTTGTGCTAATCTTTGAGTTTTCCGGTAAAGCTGTTCAACGCCATGTCGGTGCGGGAATCCGCGAGTGGAATGCGCTTAAACCGAGCCATATACGTCTTCACTGTGGTTACCGTACTATACACGCCGATTGGATTCCTAGCGGTGATTAAAGGACCCCCCGTTTTGCCAACAATGCCTCATGTCGTACTAACACGATCTGTTGCTAGACGTTCTGGGCTCTCCCGATATTCTACGACTCTAGTCCGGAAACTCCGAGCGGCCAGCCAGACCTGCCGACTGGGTTGATACCCACATTCGTCCTCATTCCGTTGTTGACTTACATCCTCTGCATTTGCCAGGTCTGGAGCTCGAACGTCAGCGAGAGACGGGTGGTAGAGGCTCTACGTACGTTTGGGTGGAATGAAGGGTATAGGTTGGCGCGGAATTTATGGTTGCCAAGAGCCGAAGTATTATTCAACAAATCTTTCGCCCGAGGGGAAGAGGACCCATATCTCGGGACGATGTAACAGTATTGGATGAGCTTGTACATTTTTATGTCACCTAGTGATAGTAGCTAAGATCTTCCTTGTATTGAACGACTCGGGGTACTCAAATAGGTAAGCTTGTTGACACTGTGGGTTATATTGCATTCTGGTGAGTTCAGGTGACGATTCGTTGGCCCGGGATACTCACAACTAAATTAAAGCAAGCAAGCGGAACCAAACGACATACGAATGATCAATGACCCCAAGGATACTATTAGCATCGCACGACACAAACAATGAACATACTAACGTATCATCTTTAACGTGTCACAAGCTTCGAGGGGAAACCTATCTTACGTACCTAGCAGGGGGAGGGGGGGTCGTGGTAAGTATGTTGAGAAAGTAACATGATG
>MU857103.1:0-35998 GCA_033296705.1 Chaetomidium leptoderma | reverse complement strand
ATGCCGCAACCAATCAGCGGCGCGCTAGCGGGATCCACACCAATCCCATCGAGTCGATGGGATTGTGGCATAGCAGACAGGGCCGCCATTTTCGGGTGTCCTGACAGTGCGGGCCGCTGGGTCACAGCCAGGTACTTGGTACCTCGCGCCCTCCAACCAAATCATCCATGGATCCGCGACCCCCTTGCTCTGCCCAACCAGCGTCCCAATTCTCGGCGGCAACCTCCAGACCCCACCATGCTCCACCCTCCAATGCGCGTCCCAGTCCTGGGCTGTTGGTTCGGGAAAGCAGTGACTCTCGAAATCCAGGATCCAAGAATCCGTTTTCTTCGACCTGGCATCCATTTTCGGCTCCCCAACCAGTCGTAAAATGGCGTCCCTCGCACTTCCCGTCGTTCCCGGCATGTCGACCGCAATCGCCAGACGTGGGTTGCCCTCGACACTCAACACCAGACACTCGCAGCCTCAGACATCCAACGCAAAACACTCAACGCCATCGCTATGCCAGCACGTCGCCCGCTCGCAGACCGCAATGCCGATTTCGTCCGGCAGTTCACCGCGAAACAGCGAGAAGCCCACGACGACCGGATTGCGAAACAGGCAAAGGCCCTCACGGCCGACCAACATGCCGCTCTCCGCAAGCAGCTCGAGCTCGTCCAGTTCCTTCCACCTGCTTATGCCGACGCGACCAAGATCAACATTGTCGGCATCCTACGAAAATGGAAGAGGTAAAAGATCACCTGCATCGTATTCTATCTGCATTTGCGCTGACGAACTTACAGCTACTGTACATTCAGCGGCTTCGAAAACTGGCGAGATGCCGTCAAGGACGCAAACCGAGCGACGGCGATGAGTTTCCTCCACTATCTTTGCCAAACATACCGGATCACGTCGTGGGGCACGTCGTGGCAGTATTTCCGTCAGTACAAACAGCTATACGCCAACGTCATGGGCCGTTACATGGACACGAACGACAGTAAAGAAATTAAGAAGGTGCGTCCTCCAGCCTCCTACCCACCAATGTAATGGCTAACGCGCCTTGCAAGTGGCATGATGTCATCTTAGTTGCCATGTACGGACTACGAGCGCCATGTATCCTCGGCAAGGACGTCGCGAACGTGGACACTTTGCTTGTCCTGGTGACCTTCAATATCCGGTACGACACCGGCATCTTCCCCTGGGAGAGGCATCGTATCCAACTGCCGGGGTGCTATCTCGGCCTTGCCTTCACAGGAGCACGGCCGGCCGAGTTTGTAGACGGGGAGACGAAGACTGGCAAAGACGAGTACACGAAGGAGATCTTGTCCCAGATCGCTGCTACGAGTATCCCTAGCGACGAAGACGAGGCGCCCGATGAGGATTCCAGGCTGCTGGAAAAGATGATCTTGCAAGAGTTGGGGGATCGTGGCCGCCCAAAGGCGCTCTGTTACGAGGATATTTTACTGATGATCGTATGCCATCCGGAAACTGGCGAGGACATGCTTGTTATGTACATCAGACTCGCGCACCATAAAGGGATGGACAACAAGCCGAAGCCGTAAGTGGCCACCTTGTTTAATGTCTTAGATTTAACCATCTTTCCTCTAGGACTATCTTTTACTTTACCCCTACTAAGAGGTTGATCTTTTGCTTCATCAGCATCATCGTCAGCCTCGCAGTACACGATCGCGCGTTTGCCGTATCGAAGTTCACCAACGTCAGAACAATTTTCCAAGCCAAGAACCGGGGACCGGTCAAGTGTACTGCCTTACGCTGGAAAGAGGAATGGCTCAAGCGGCCTATTTTCCGCCAGCGTGACAAGTCCATCGCAGAAGAAGAATCCGACGAGTCCATCGCAGAGGAAGAACCCGACGAGCGGGAGTATGAGCCTCTTCCGTACCACAGGCTACTTTACGACATGGAGCGGCAGTCGCTCGACGCCGGAGAGGAGAACAAGGTCGAGCCAAAGGCCTGGCGCAGGGGAGCGGCCAACGCAGCGAACGGTACGTCCTCTCCATCTCCAGAATAGCCTTGTTCTAACAGCGTGTAGGCGACGCCTCCGATGCCGTCCGCGATCAGATGATGCGCCACGACCCGAAATGGGCCACGTTTAACAGCGCATATATCAACGAGAAGGTCGGGTTCCACCTCCAGAACGCGTTCTTGGACGAGCCGACCGAAGACAGCCTGCTCGCAATGCTTTCGCACATCGGCCTCATGCGCGACCCTCGCGCGAGCAAAGAAATGGTTCCCGATGAGGTCTGGGAACTGATGCCGCCCGATCCGGAGATTGAAGCGCTGAAGGAGGAGAGGGCACGGCTGAAAGGCGGCCGGTATCGGATCAAGGGCTCGGAGAACGAGGCCAGGATTCGAGAGCTGACCAAGCTGATCGCGACTAAGGAGCAGCAGCGGAAGAAGGCCGTCCAGCGAGGTTACCGGAAACATTACTTTCACAACCGCCCGACCTGGGACATGGAGGCTGACGGGGAAGAGGAGGAGGAATACGTCGAGCCGGCCATCGACCTGCAGATCCCCGAGCGCGCCCAGCTCGCCAAGATCCTCTGTAACCAGCCGGACAACTTGAGCCCCGCAGAGGTTCTTGAACTCCGCATCCAGGCGGCCGAGCTAATGGTCATCCTTTGTGGCAAACGGGAGACAGCGAGGCCGGACCGCATCCGACGGAGGGCGCAGGCGCAGGTGCAGGCCAACGTTACATTGAAGGAGGAGTCTCCCGGGCCGGATCCCTTCCCGCTCCTGATGGACAGGAAGCAATGCCCACGCTGCATTGGAGATGAAAAGCTGTCCCACGAGGAGAGGACGTTCAAGTACTGTCGACCGGCGGTGATGTACGACCATTTCGACAGGAAGCACGCGCGACAACTGGGCGGGGTGAAGCAGATATCGTGCAACCACCCGAAGTGCAAGGAGGAGGCGCTGGAGTTCAGGCACCTGAACCATTTCAAGAACCATGTAGAGAGTGTCCACGGCGTCAAACTCCGGGCCTGAATGAAGGAAGGGAGGGGGGGTGAAGGATCTGGCAGTAGGGGATAGGCAGGGAGCAGCAGAATATCGGGTGGAAACGCAGTCCTAGGAGGGTTCAAAGCAAGAGCAATAGATGTACATCAGATTCTTCCCCTCCTTTGCCTCCACAATTGGCGGCAGTCCTTCCCACACCCAGCCTCACCTATCCCTCCTCCTGCAACGCGTTTTCCAAAGAGCGATATCATTTGCGGCAGCCCTTGGCAAAACCACAGCCTCCACCCTCGAGCGTTGCTGCGTAAAAAAAAAAATCAACGACCATTCTCAACCAAACACTTCCCGGCCAGCAAGACCCTGGCCGCGACCTTTGTCACCCTCAAGCCCGGCAGCCTGCGCGAGCTACACAAGGGCACGGCGCGCGCGATGAATGGTAATAATTGCCGATTGAATATTTGTGAAATACTGTCATTATCTGGTGACAACCAAAAGTTCTGCAAGTTGTGCTGTCACTGTATGTCAGTTCCCGTGAAACCAAGGGTGGGTGGTTGCCATGCAAGGCAGCAAAGTTGTGTCTTTCATGGCCGTTTGGTCACGCGGCTGATGCTCGCTCCTTCCTGACTCTGGCCACTCGACATCCGCTGTCTTGTCTTTCTTGCCTTGAAAAACTCCCACCTCCCTTCATCTTCTGGCATTGGCGATTTCCAAACACACGCCACGCACAGCAGCATTACAGCCTGTGCTGCAGCCTGCAAGCTGAATTATTTACGTCGTCATCAAACCTCCTCTCTCCCCAAATCCGAGCTGCCTCGCTTCTCCCCGATCAAGCCCATTTCCTTTACCAGCAGTCCCTCTTCCGCAACACTCGACTTTCAACGCTGCCATCAACTCTTCATCATGAACCCCGCCGACGGCAGCGCGAATGGCGCGTCGACCAGCACCGAGAAGAATGCCTCCTCAAGCACGTCACTCTGCCAGCCGAGCCAGCTGCAATCCAAAGAGTACCGCGACCTCCTCGACGTTGTTGATCGGTTGCGGAATCAAGGGTTGAGCCGTTATGTCGACCTTCCGCAGATCATCGTTTGCGGTGACCAGTCGTCCGGCAAGAGCTCCGCCCTCGAAGCCAAGACAATCTTTGCACTCGCTTCGCCACCGAGCTGATTCTCCGACGTGCCCCGGTGGCCGGCATCGACATCAGCATCAGCCCGGGCTCCGACCGGACTGAAGATGAGCAGGCAACCCTCGAGGCGTTTACATACACGGGCACCCTCGAGACCCTCGACCTCGGGCGTATCATTGCGACGCGAAGAATACCATGGGCCTGAACGAGGCCAGCAAGGTCTTCAGCACGGACGTTCTCCGCGTCGAAGTTTCCGGCCCGTCCCAGCCGCATCTGACCTTGGTCGACCTCCCGGGCTTGTTCCTGGCCGGCAACAAAGACCAGTCCGAGCAAGACGCCGCTCTCATCGAGAAGCTTGTGCACTCGTACATGAAGAACCCTCGCACCATCATCCTCGCCGTGGTCTAGGCGAAGAGCGACTTCGCCCTGCAGCAGGTGACGCGCCACACCCGCGAGCAGGATCCCCGCGGGAGCGCACACTGGGCCTCATCACCAAACCAGACACCCTGGACCAAGGTTCCGACAGCGAGCAGTTTTACATCCAACTCGCTCAGAACAAAGACGTGCATTTTGGTCTAGGCTGGCATGTGCTGCGGAACCGAACCTACGCAGAGCGCAACGACTCTGCCGCTGCTCGCGATGCTGCCGAAGCCGACTTCTTTTCCAACGGTGTCTGGACCTCCTTGAAGCCGTCACAGCTTGGTGTCGCGTCCCTACGCCTGCGCCTGAGCCACGTCTTGCGCAACCAAATCTGTCGCAGCTACCCAGCGTCCTCGAAGACGTCACCGAAGGAATCGACGAGTGCAGGGCTACTCTGCAACAGCTCGGGACGCCGAGGGTCACCTCCGCAGAGCAGCGACGACACCTCCTCAAAGTCAGCGCGAGGTGGTCCGAGATGGCGAGGGCTGCCATCGACGGCACGTACACTGACAGCTTCTTCCACGAGGCTGCAGACAGGCGCCTTCGAGCCGTCATGCAGAAAACCCTGGCCGCCTTCGCCAAGGAGATGCATCTGAAGGGCCACGCCAAGAACATCATCCATTACTCCGACGAAGAAGACTCGGACGATGACATGCCTGGGCCTCATGTGATCAGGCGCTCGACGTACATCGACGAAGTCAAAATGCTTATGGTGGACAGCCGGGGCCGTGAGCTCCCCGGCACGTACAACCCGCTCATCGTTGCGGAACTTTTCCGCAAGCAATGCAAACCTTGGCACGGCATGGTCAGGAGCGTGCTTGAGAGCACTTTTCACGCCGCTTCCCGTACGACGGAGTCCATCCTTCAACATGCCGCCGACGAAGAAACTGCCACGGCACTCCTCAGCATCGTCGTTGCCCCAGCAATGGAGGTCATTAGGGCTGGGTTGTGGAGCGAAGCCGACAAGATCCTCAAGCCGCACATCTTGGGCCATCCGATCACGTACAATCACTATTTGACCGACAATGTGCAAAAGGCGCAAGCCCAGCGTCTGCGACTCAAGTTGGAGGAGCAATTGAAGTCGTTTTCCAATACCAGCGAGCTCTCCTCTAGTCCAATGAACTACAAATTGGACATGCTGAAATTGTTTGACAAACTGACCGTCAGGATGGAGCCGGACATGGACACGTGCTCCTGCTCTATGGCCATCGACATGATGGAGGCTTACTACAAGGTCAGCTTTCAGCACCACATGCTGCTCACTCCTCACCCATCCACTGGCCACCCCCTCATGACTAACCCATGACGCAACAGGTTGCGTTGGAGACGGTCATCGACTCGGTCAGCACCCTGGCCGTCGAGCGGTGCCTGCTCCAAAAGCTGCCAGGCATCCTGAACCCCGAAGTGGTATGCGAGTTGCCCGACGACATTGTCTCGCGCATCGCTGCCGAGGGCCCGGAGTCGGTCGCCAAGAGGGAGCAAGCCACGGAGAAGCTGGCTGTGTTGGAGGAAGCCATGGTTGAGCTGAGACGGTTGGGGACGCTGGGTGGGCAGGGCACGGAGGGTGTCACGGCTGTCTGAGGTTGGACATGTACAGATGTTTGGGGAAAGAGATGTATGAGTATGTGATGAATGCCGTGATTTGCTGGCATAAATGACCGGATATGGCATTGGCATCTCACCGGACATGGAATTGGAATGTCACCGGACACAGATTTGGGATGTTACTGGATGTGGGATTGGGACGTTGGCAGATCCATGTGTTTGCTGTGAGAAAATACCTGTCGGAACAAGTTGTGGCGAAGGCGAATGATCACCCTGACCAGCCCAGTACATCGCTTTCCACCTCTCCTCACAGCTTGCTCTCGTCCGCCTGCTTCTTGGCCAGCGCGGGCAAGTCCTTGCGCAGGATCTTGCCAGAGAGGCTCTTGGAGGTGGCTGGCAGGAACACGACGCCGCCGCGGAGGCGCTTGTGGTTGGACACGCAGGCGCCGTCACGGTGACATTCCCGATCTGGAGCCCGATAATGGCTGTTCAGCAGGAGGTCGATAGGGGTAATCGAGCAAGCTTTTGGCATTTGTGCAAGTCCGCGTGAGCAGGTCTCCGTGTAGGCATATCCGCGTAGGCAGGTCTTTGCGTGGGCAGGTCTGCGTGGGCAGGTCTGCGTGGGCAGGTCTGCGTGGGCAGGTCTGCGTGGGCAGATCTTCGTGTGGGCAGACCCGCGTGGGCAGGTCTCAGCGTAGGAAGGTCTGCGTGGGCAGGTCTCAGCGTAGGCAGGTCTGCGTAGGTGGGTCTCCGCATAGGCAGGTCTGCGTGAGTGGGTCTCCGCATAGGCATTTTCCATACCAGGGCACAGTAGCTTTGGGCTCAAATTGATGGATTTGAACAGATCAATTGAACTGAGCCATATTGGCGATGTTCTCTGGCCGGGTTGCTTGGACTGAAGCTTGCGTTCAGGGGAGTGTTGGCCCCCCTGATCAAGATTTTGTCGAGACACCGATGCTGAGCCAGCAGAGGATATCAGTAATTACGTGGAGAAGCAGGTACAGTATCTGGAATACTATCTGTACACGCTAGAGTGAGCGGTAAAATATTCCAATTTAAGTGTCTACTTTTGCAAACCGAAGTATGAGATACATACAACGCACTTTGCAACGCATTCCTGAAGGTTCCTCAGTCTGCAAGAACTTTATACATAGCTCCGACGCCTGCGGCTGTGAGATGTCAGTCTACCCCACTGAACAACTACTTCACCTATCCCCCCCCATCCACTGCCGTCCCACCACATCGTCGACCCTGCGTACGCGATCCCCAATCACCGCGTCCGTCTAAGCATTCTAGCCGCATCGTCACAGATCCCGTCAGTGCTATAGGCGCCCGCCATCGGATCCCGTGGCCCAGCAGCTAGGCTGCCCATTTTCATTTCGTCTCCTCGGCGGGGGGAAAGATGCCGTGGTGGAGGAAAGTTGACTGTTGGGCGGCTGCAGGGGGGTATGTATGTATCTGATCAACGCCAAATCTGAGAGAACTGTCCTCTCCTCTGCTCCTCGGCCAGACGGAACACCTTTCTGCAGATGCTACAGTCACAATGTGGCACACCAGTTTTTAGCTTGGAGCAGATCAATATGGCGCTGTAAAATGTCGAACGAAGATGCCATCCATTGCACGAAGTCCACCGAAGCCCACGAAGTCCACCGAAGCCCAGGTCCACCAAACTTGAGGTCCACCGAAAGTGAGAGTGCTCGACCTGAGCACCCTCATACACCGCTGCCCCATCATATGAACATCTCCGAGTCGTAGGCAGGCTCCGGAAGCGGGAAGATTAACCTGTCCGAGGGAAACTCAAGCTCCCCGTCCAACTTTGCGCCCAGAGCATGCCCAGTACCTTTACGAGAGTTGCTGGTGGAGTCGAACCTGTCAGGTTCCTTTGCAGAAGCAAAAACCGAGGCTTACGAGTGTTAGAAACTTTATTCAACTGCGATGATAGGTCACAAGTTTATAACCCTACTGATTCTGAATCCCACAGAGCGCTTGCGCGTTTCCAAGCCATTCTAGAGAACCCTGAGTTACAAGTACCGACACGCAGCTTGTTATCATCTGATATACACCCCTATACGACCGCTGCTTATCCGCAAATCTCTGCTTCCCTCAAGCGTCTACGATCGTATCCGCGGTGACTACAACGGGCCGGGGATATATCGTTTCCTGTTCATATTAGTCGCCATTGCATTATAAGTGGAAGGCCATATACCAATTCGCCCGGCGTGATCGGAAAGACATCCTTATCCGAACGAAAGACAAAGTCTCTTCGTGTCTTAGGGATGGAAATCGAGAAATAGATCCTCGCGCTGTACATTCGATGAAGCATATGCCCAGTTTTGACAAGCGTCCGCCATCGCTTCCGAATATTCTCACCGCTTCGATCCCTTTTCCGTGATCGCTTGTACGAAGATTGGCGTTCATCTCCAAAGCCTTCTCCAGGTTCCAGAGCGGATGGATTTACATTCGCTGTCTGTTTCTTCATGATTGCATATGAGAGGGGAGACGCCTGCTTTGTCTAATTTGGATACCGAGCACGTCTAATTTATAGTAATTGTAGGTCGTCGACGATCCCGGATGTGAGTGATCCGAACAGGGCTGGAGCGGTGGCTGAAAACGGCAACTAGAGAACTAAAATAGCAACTTGGGAACTGGAAGTAGCACCCGATATCCGAAATCCCTACCCTGCCCTTGGTCGAGCCAGACACAGCCTTACATTGAATCCCTGTGTAGGCAGGTCCGCGTGAGCAGGTCTCCGTGTAGGCAGACCCGCGTGGGCAGGTCTCGGCGTAGGCAGGTCTGCGTAGGCGGGTCTCTGCGGATCTGTCCGCGGATATCTATGTATAGAACGAGGAGGCAGCTACGCGGAGATCTGTGTACGAAGAGGTGCCTACGCGGAGATCTGCCTACGCGGAGCTGCTTACGCGGAGATCTGCCCACGAGGATCTGCCTACGCAGAGATCTGCGTACGAAGAGGTGCCTACGCGGAGATCTGCCCACGAGGATCTGCCTACGCGGAAATATGTGAAAATGTTTGCCCTATTATTGTATGTGTAATGGTACATAGCTTTAGGCTCAAATTGATGGATTTAAACAGAGTAATTAAACTGGGCTAGATTGGCGATGTTCTCTGTCCTAGTTGCTTCGTTGAACTTGGTTGGACCGAAGCTTGCATTCAGGGGAGTGTTGCCCCCCTTGATCAAGATTTTGCCAAGACACCAATGCTGAGCTAGCAGAGGAGATCAGTAATTACGCAGGGAAGCAGGCATCTAGAATCCTATTTGTATACGTTAGAGTAAGCGGTAAAATATTCCGATTTAAGTGTCTGCTTCTGCAAACTGAAGCATGAGGCAGGGAAAAGTTGTAAATTTCCAATTCAAAGTTGGCTCGTGCACCGGGCCCCACAGCTGCCATCCCCAAATATGCGCCACACGAGTTGAAAAGCCGGGTGGCACATATGGCGAGTGGTGCGCAGGATGCAACGTTCAGTTGCATTGTGGATCTTTTGGCCGTTGGCCGAGGTGGACACTGCGCACGTCCTCTGACGCAACCAGCCCTAAACAACAGACACAGGTATAAGCAAAACCTAGGTAATTCTGCAGCGGACCTAGTAGCACATCGGAAGACATACATCCGTTCTATCCTTGCTACGGAATATTTGTCACCCGTGTAGCTCTTCAACGGACGAGCCCCACCCTGTGCAGATTTGCAGCAGCCTACAAGGTACCTAGGCAATCTTGCGGCAGTGGCTTTTCAGCGGAATTACCCCTTCCTAGGTAATAATACCCAGGGTATTTTTGCAGCGGTACAGTTGCACAGGGACTATTACCGCGGAATAATTACCTAGGTAGATTTGCAGCGGCAAAAGTACATGGGAACTACAGCTACCGCGGAATAAATACATACATATCTACGAAGTATTTTGACAGGACCACTGAAAATAGGAGCATTATATCTCTTGATGCCGGCACCCATCATCTAAGAACTTATACCAACAGACGTGTCTGGAAGGGTTATTCAAGGTTGGGGGCTTGGATGGGTTGACAACCCGTGGATCTGACCAGCCAACCTAACACCTTGCCTTGTGCCTTGGAGCCTTGGCACCATTCCGCCACCTCGAGACAGTATCTTTTCTGCATGTGCTTGGCGGCGGTCACTCAACCAGACGGCTGTTGTCGAACAGGTCGATCAGGCCGGCAGCCACGTCGAGGTAGGCGGGCACGGTCTGGCCCATGGGCGCTTTGACTGTGGGGGGGGGGGGTTGGCTCCGTGGCCCCCTGAGGCGACGGTACGCGAGTAGACCTTCTCCAGCGCGATGTAGTCGCCGGTCTCGGGGGCGAAGGCGTGGGCGTCGACCGTGGTGGCGACGAGCCGCCGGACAGTCTGGAAGAAGGAGAGGGGCGCGTAGTCACCGATGGAGACCAACTTGCCCTGAGAGCGGCGTGGAGGCGCTGGGGAAGACGTATGCGCGGCCGGCGGGGGAGGTGTCACGGTTGGAGGTGCGGGTGGGTTGAGGTGGTATGGATACGGAGGGAGGATGGTGACCGCGTTGAGGTTGATGTATGTCATGGAGGACGGCGAGCGGGGGAAGGCAGTGGTTAGGAAGTGGGGCTGATGGAGTGCTGGTGCTGCTACCCGATGCGTATCGGGAGACCGCGCCCGAGCTGGTGGCTCAAGAATATGCGCGCACGGCGTACCGGATCTTGATTGGCGAGGACGAGACGTTTGGGTAGCTTGGGGGGGATGGAGAGTGATGTAACGTTTCTCTACGGCGCCCACCGCGTCCCGCGAAGCCGTCCCGCGAAGCCGTCGCGCCCTCCACCGCCAGCCGTACCCCCTCCATCAACGTCCTCCTCGCGCAGTCGTATTCAAACCCCCACTACCGAAGCATCGTCTTCCTGTCGTCGCATTTCGTCTCGCTGCTTTCTGTGTTGGGGGGGAGGTCCCGCGCTGCGCGCGCGATCAGGAAATCGCTGATGAAGGAGCGGGATGCGGTGCCGGGGCAGGCACAGCCAGTTTTGCAGCTCACTAGTCACTCTACACTGTGGGCTGTCGCGCACTTTGTGAGTCACAATCAGCTCCGAAACTGGCCTGAATGACAATCTTTGAACATTGAAAATCTGGACACTGGTTTCGGTGTGTGTGTGTAGACGACATCATAAACTATCGATTCAAAAGCGAGGAGCTGCGCAACGAGGCTACACTCGCCGCAGGTGCTTCGGTCTCAGACGTTAACGTTCATGGCAGCGCGCAAGGAAACAAAGATCTAGCCCTAATCGGAGACGCCCTCATTCGCTTGGTCATCGTCGATCAGGGCTATACTGAAGGGGCAACTACAGGTGAGGAGCATTCTCAAGTAGCAATCTAAACTTTTCAACATCATGGCCCCCTCAATCAATGACACCCAACCTTTCCATCACTGCTCGTGCTTGCTCAAAGTCCTTGCCTGAGTCCAACCAGGCAGCGCCCACCAAAGCCTCAACAGTCGAAGCCATTGTAGTTCGAGACACTACCTCCCCTTGACAAGGGTTCTTTACTATAAACTTGCCCAAGTTATGCTCACGACCATCCCTCTCGAGAGAAACGTTCGATCCGCGGTCACAGACCATACTAGTACTCTCTGCTATATAGATGTTAGTTTAAATTGCTACTTGAGAATGCTCCTCACCTGTAGTTGCCCCTTCAGTATAGCCCTGATCGACGATGACCAAGCGAATGAGGGCGTCTCCGATTAGGGCTAGATCTTTGTTTCCTTGCGCGTTGCCATGAACGTTAACGTCTGAGACCGAAGCACCTGCGGCGAGTGTAGCCTCGTTGCGCAGCTCCTCGCTTCTGAATCGATAGTTTATAATGTCGTTTATCGACGTTGCGTCCATGCTAGAAGAGTGGCAGAGCAATAATTGCTTGCATCCAAACATTACTCTTGATATATAGAAGCGCAGAGAGGTATATATGCTAGTGGAGGGCATAGAGGTTACATCATAGTTGCGTAGGTCTTATTTTCCCTACCCAGACAATCTAGCAAACTCGAAAGGGTTGCATTGTTAAGTGGGTGAAAGGCGTGAGCCGCATCTTAGTTTTAGCTCGATGAGGGGTCGGCATCGTTGAGCTCCCGATCGAGTGATGTACGACTAACGTTAGGACTACGCCATAAAATGATCCATCCCGTCTGTTTGGGTTTGGGCGGGCAGACACATTTCGGGGAAGAATCATAGTTGTGAATTGGTGACGTTGCATGCTAGAAAGACGGGAAACGCCGCTGTTCCCCTTCGCGGTCATCCCCTTCTCCAGCGATCCCGATTTCGTCAACCGTAGAGACATCCTCGACCAGATCGACCAGCGATGTTCCGAGCCCGCCGCTCGCGTGGCCCGCGCACTCGACCTTGTTCCGCTGGCCATCAACCAGGCCGCTGCGTACATACAGGCGAGGGCGCCACGGAGCTCACCCGAGAAATAACAACTCGCATCGGCCTTGAGCGCGAGCAGGGCCGAGATATGCCCCAGGGTACTCCACCGCCAGAGGTCGTAGATAGCGCGTGGAGGGCCAGCAGATGCAGATTAGCATCTAAGCCCGACGCTTCGTAATACGGCCCGACACCACCCTCAACCCCCTAGGACCGTTGCGTTTTCTGCTTTTATGTGATCAAGGCTCCGACAGACGCTGTAACAACGAAGCAAGGTACCCTGGAGGCTTCTTTGCCTCCTCGAGATTAATCCTCTTTTTGTCTTGGAGAGTGTAGGCACGGAACTCTTCAAAGCTGTCCCACACCTCGACTCGTTTGCCCGTCCGCCGGGCATCGATAAGGTCGACAATGTTGACGAGCGTATTCTTCAGGATCCTCTTGCACTCTGCGACCGAATCGCTCGGATCAATGCCGACCTCGTGGCATAAGGCTTGGTAGCCCTGGAGCGCTTTCTCTTCTTCGCTGAGCTCTTCTTCTTCGTTGATGTTGTCGAGCTGTTGCGACTGCGAGAAGTAGTGGAGTTCGAGTTCCTCCCTCATCGCGACGGTGCGTTGTCGGGTGTATTCCTGAGAACCAGGAACCCACTGCTGCGATGAGGCGAGGCGGTCGAACTCGTCGTCAAACGATGCCGCATCGTTGGGTGTGAAGTGCTCGAACTTGGCGAAGTGGGACTGCGAGGGCGGTGGAAGCCCTTTGTCTCCCTCGTCCGCTGACGGGCCGGGCATTTGAGAATGATAAAAGTTGGGGGTTGTCAGACTAAAAGGCACTACCGCGATTTCTTGGTACGCGTCGCGTAATTATCGACTCAAGACCCCGTTGCTAGCGATTGTCGCTGTGGAGAGGACGGGCGTGGGCAACATGTTGTGATTCCGCAGCGGAATGTGGGCTCGACGTTGGTCGCCAAGAGCATGGGAGTGATTGGGCTGTCCCCCTCAACTTCGCCAACTGTTGATACCCAGGGCCCTCCAGCCAATCGGGCGCCTCTGAGGCGCAGCGAACGAGCTCTGGACGCGTCATCGCTCTTTTCATGGCCATGACAGCCGCGTTTGTCGGACCTTGAAGCGCAGCGGGTACCCGGCCACTCGGCTATTTTTGGCTTTGAGCAAGGTCAAATGTGGCACTATCAAACGTGGAGCGATGATGTCACTCTTGTCAGCCAGGAATTGGGATGGGCACACAGGTGCCGCTTGTTTCATAGATTCAGTTTCAACAGCGCCAAGAAAAGTGAGGCGGCACGGCGCCAAAGGTGCAAAGGTGCCAAAAGGTGCCAGAAGTCCACCGAAGTCCAGTCCACCGAAGTCCAGTCCACCGAAGTCCAGGTCCATTGTTCGGGTCCATCTGGTCCACCGATCCAAGGTCTCAGCCATGTCTCCACGGAGTCCACATGCCGCTGCTGGGCCAACTCTTGCCAGGCCAAGCATCCGGCTGGCCCCATCCAAACCTCAAGTTCCACACCAGACATCAGCCAAAAGCCCGCGTACCTCCCTGATCATGTTTTCATCCGCTAAACAGTTCCTGCCTGACTTGTTGAAGGACGCCTGTATCAACAGACCGATGTGACCTAATTGCACACTCCGCGATTGTTGCAAGATGCTGGGAGGCTTTGACAATCCCAGCAGGTACGCTTTGCGTAACAACGGAGGCAAGCAGTTCAAGGTCTGGTTCCGTGAGTTTTATAGACGATCTGCTGCTTTAAGATAGTTAGCATAACGCTATAACTATAACGAGGATAGTACATACGCGAGCCCCTCCGCTGCTTCTGAGTATATAATAATGAAGATTGGCGAGGGTCCTGCGAGTGTTCTCCAGCGCCGGGCGACTCGATTACGTTGCTTAACCTCATCTCTAGAGGTGCCAGCTTGTTCCTGAGCTTCGATATATATATCGATGGCGACAGAAGCGTTGCGGTAGCCGGATCTTTGAGCTGGGAGCTGTTCGTTTCGCCGATCAGAGGCGACGATCTGTTTGAGTGACTCGAACACGTCTGCCAACCGAATATAGGCGAGTCTAGACAGTATCCTATCACCTCCAGTTCTAGCTATATCTAGAAACTTAAAGGCATTAATAATACAGGGATCCGAGCTTCCTATATTATCAGGTATCGGAGTCTGTACAAGGATCGATACCCAGCTGTCTACGGCCCTCTCAAAATGATTAGCGAAAACGGTAATTGCGTCGTGCCAGACAAGGTTGGGAACAATCTCGAGCGTCCTGTTCTTAGCATAGAGTCGCCACTCTAGATTCTGGCGTGGAGTGTGTAGTCTCAGCTTTCGTTTTCGTCTTCTCGTTGTAGCTCCCGCTCCTTTATAGGATTCCGAATGTCTTCTGTTGCTACTCGAAGGCGGCGTGTTCTCTCCGAGATGGATTCGTTGGAGTGATGTTGTCATTGAAGATACAGGAGAACAAATTGAATCGGGGACTAGGTCCATTGTGGTACGTTCGTCTCGATAACTGTAGGGTCGTATGTTAATACCTAACTTTAAGACGATGGGAGAAGGGCTTATAATGTAAATAAGAGGAAAAAGTGTAGGCAGTCGAGGCAGTGTTGTTTTGGAACTGTCACTCGGTTATACCACCTAGAGTCAATGAAAACGACTAATCCCGGCCCTCTAGCACGTATAGGTATGTAGCAGCCATCGTCCATCGCCGTATAAAGGACTGGGATCAAACCTCGTCCTGAAAGTTGAACTTAATTCAGGGTGTGTACCTGGACTTACAAAGTGGTCCAATGATGCTATAGTCTACTTAAGGGGTACTCGACTTATTATCAATTGCAATACAACAACACTAGGAACCGATTACAATAACGTCGGAAACAGCTGGATCGGATGATTCTGCAACCTCCTGGCAAGTGCGTGCATTTTATGGCCAGGCTTGCCACACATACCACAGCACTTCGTACGAGCCCCCCTTGCCTCACTACTATAGGTACCATCCGGCTGCGTTTCTTGCACTCCCTCCCCACCCACGGCATTCTGGTTTAGTAGACCCTGTATATCTTGCTAAGTGATCCTCCGAGCCGCATTCATTTTTATTTTTATTTAGCTCTCCGGCGCTTGCTTAGTGCCTCGTTGGCCTTGCGGAGCGAAGAGACCTATGAACGAAGGAGAGCCACCTAGTGCATTACAGCTGTTGTACCCTTGGTGAGCTGGTCCACAGCAGCCAACATCGAAGTCGGAGAGCTATTTTGATAGTTGGCAATTCGAGTTTTAATGAGCGTTGACTGCGAAGATGATGCCCATCATGAACCATCCAACAATGGCCTCCTCTTCTGACTGCGTAAGCTTCTTCGACTTGGGCGTGGTGTCGCATCGCGCAGGGTTGCCGGCGCGTCGGCGTCCTAGAGTCTCACGGGCGACCCTGTAAATCTTAGCTGCGGCTCGCACGCTAAGATTCTTATCGTTTTAAAGAGCTTGAAGGGCCAAGAGTACCTGGCCTTTTTTCAAAGTAGAGGGCATCTTGGATAGTGGAGGAAAGTTGCAACTTCCGGGACACGCAACTCGGTTTGCAGTGTATATAAGGAACCTCCGCAGCCCTGGACAGACCCTACCTTAACTTTGCTCACCCAGTCTACTTCCGCAAGTAACCAAGTCTACGATGCATTCATAACCAGCTAAACCATCTAAGCACAAAATGGGCTCCGATTCCAAAAGACCAACACCTAGTTACAGCAGCTCGCTGAGCCCTGATTCGATTCCAGCGACGTATCGGACTCGCACGCCTCCTCCTCCTCCTTCTCCTCCTCTGAGACGCCGCAGCCGCAGCCCGGCATTGCCAGAGAGTTACGGGGCCAGTGCAACCCGGACCAAGTCGCCGCTCCGCCAACCTACAAGCGGGTCGGGCACAAGCGGGTCGGGCGCGGGCCGGTCAATCTACGGTGGTGGCTATGGAGCATCATCCACGAGCCATAGGTATGGGGGGTCGGCCTACGGGGGTGGCGGCAGATAGCTTGCCTTAAAATTATCCAGCGGAGGATTGTTAAAGGTTGGTTATTGAGTGGGGGATCTCACGACAGCGATGTTTTAGGGGGGGATTAGCTTGGAAGTTGGGGAACAAGGGGTTACTTCCATGGGGATTAATTAGATTATCATACGCCAGAGTTAGCAAACAGTTAAGCTTGCTTTTTCCGTTTCCTTCTGAGCTATTGAATACAATGTGTGCCATGACCGTAGTGATGGTAGCGACAGGTAGCCGCTGGCAATCACAATCCTGGTGGTTGCATGATTCAAGTAAGTGCTTGTTTCAACATGCCAGGTATAGTGTTAGACGTGATGTCTTGTTCTTTACGGTGAGATAGCCCTTTTCTGACCATTTGACAACAAGGCGGAGGGGTGCAATTGGGCGGGTTTGTATTCCCTTAGGCTGGATTAACAACAATTGAGATGACAAACATGTTGTTGGCCGAGATGACTGCCCATCTGATTGCAGCTCCCTCAGTACCCGGGTCAGGAGTATGAATCCGAGCACTTGATCACACCCGCGCCCGGTTTCGGTCAAATTCATCTTGAGTAATAAAACCCCGGAGTTTTACCAGCATCTCCCCGTTTCCCCAAGCCGCAGCGAAACCACCCACGCAAATGAAACCCAGCCCGCAGTTGGCGCTCACAAACCGACAGTTATCGGTGACCCAGGAAATTCCACGAGCCACATCCCTGCAATAGCTAGAAACCGATGGTTTGTTGGCGAGGGGGAAGGCATAAAGGACGGCCCCCATGGAGCCGCTTTCTCTTGCTTTTTTGCAGGTAACGAAGTATGGCAAGCCGCTCGTAGTCGCCACACACGGAGTGGTGCCAAGATTTTCGAGATACAAGATGCACTGGAGGGCGCAAAAGTATTCGGCTGATGCGTCGGGAACGCAGTGAGGCTCGAATCGCTTGCTCAGCAACGGAGACTCAACTCTCGAGACGGCGCGAGAGACGAGGTGTGTTCCAGGGTTGGTAGCCTCCTCCAGTGCCATGTTGTAAAGCTTCTCGTTGCTGAGGCCGACAGACTCGAGTGAGGGCATGCCTGGGCCGGGTGTGACCACATCGACCGCCTTGACAAGGCCGGAGATAGCGCTGAGGACGAAGAAGAAGGAGCTCTTCATTGTTGAGAATGAGCAGAGTGGACTCAGTGGAGAATGTGGTGGAGTTGGTAGGAAATGATAGCTGAGTGAACGGACTGTGAAGTGTGAACTGCAGTGGCAGATGACTTGAGGCCAAGTAGGTGGAAAGTCTGTCTCTTCTTATAGACTTCCGTCCACGGTCTCCGGCGCTCTCACCGTCGAACAACAGGTCGTCAGGATAATCAATTATTCATCACCAAGCTGCCTGTTGGAACCAACAGTTGCATCAATACTACAAGGCTACCGCTCGGTAAGCAACCTGAAAGGGTAGAAGCCAATAAAGCGCGGCATCAATACTACTTGGGGTGCCTTTGCTGGACCATTTCCTGCAAGGAGGAGGAGTAAACAAGGGTAACTGAGAAGCCAATGAAGCGCGGCATCAGCAGGCATTTGGGGGCGGCTGGACTAGCCGACGAATGAGAACTCGTGGATACGCGCTCGGGCAGCTCCGCAGTTGCCGCGCTGTTGATTGACACGCCGACAGGGCCCGATCAATTGCTCGTTTGAGCATTCTACTGCAGTTGGACTCGCATATTCTACAGTGCGACCCCCTTTTCCGCTTCCAACAATGCGTAACTCGAGACATTAAATCAGGGGGGCTGGGGAACCTGACTCGGAGCCGAAAAGGCCTCCCCGAGTGCATTCGGCCTCTTGTCACCTTGCACGACAAGGCAGGAATCCGCAGGATTCAAACTCGAGAGTCGACGATGCAGGCCGACGCCCCCAACACCTCACCGTCCGGAGTCGACAGCCCGTTCGACAGCCCCAGGAGACGCTCCCCGACATGGGGGTGGGCGTGGGAACTGCTGGCCATGACGGCCAATGTCGGGAGCATAGCGGCCGTTGTAGCCATCCTGGTGACCATGGACAACCGGCCGCTAACCGACTGGAACTTCTTCCTCAGCATCGCCGCCACCATCGCCATCTTCGGCATGGCCGCCAAGTCCGCCGCGGCCTTTGCCATTGGCGGATACGTCAGCTAGTACAAATGGATACACTTCAAGTCGGCACCGCGCTAGCTAACCGATCTCGACCTAATCGAAGAAGCGAGCCGCGGGCCCCTCGGGTCGCTGGTTCTCCTGGCCAGACGGCCGCTAGGGCTGGCGAGCATCGCTGCCGTCGTCACTCTACTCGCCCTGGGCTTCGAAACCTTTGTCTAGCAGATGGTCGAGTTCAACCCGGTCGATGTTGCCGTCGACGACGGCAACGCCGTACTTGGCCTTGCTCATGCTACAACGGCGGCGTAAAACCAGCCCCTGGTGGTTCCAGCGACAGCCTCTCAGGTGAGTGCTTCGTTTCCCTACAGGTAATGGGCCATTTCTGATTTTTTTTTTTTTTTCTTTTTTGTAGAATCCACCATCGACACGTCGATGCAGGGAGCCGTGTACCGAGGCTTATTCAACCTTGAGTCACCCGCTGTGTTCAACTGCTCCTCCAAATGCGAGTGGAATAGCACGTATATCTCTCTTGGCTTTGCTAGCACCTGCGCCGACGTGACGGACGAGACTCTCCGGCGTTATCCCAATGCGTCTGCAATTTGGAACCGTTCTGAGCCGGGCAGGAGAGAGGACATGGACCTGATGACCCCCGGCGGCGTCAA
Source organism: Chaetomidium leptoderma (assembly GCA_033296705.1). Taxonomy (NCBI): domain Eukaryota; kingdom Fungi; phylum Ascomycota; class Sordariomycetes; order Sordariales; family Chaetomiaceae; genus Chaetomidium; species Chaetomidium leptoderma. The sequence goes on along the minus strand of MU857103.1, from coordinate 16,796 downwards.
ACTAGATGGCTCTTATTCCGCCACTTCGTGGCAAACCGTCGTTAGCGTCGGCGCCGTCTCTCGCTTGAACTCCAGTCAAGCTAGCGCCTCTAGCAGCGAGATTGTCCATATGTACCCCGACATTGCCCGCATCGTAGTGCTTAGAATACGGCTTGATAGCGGACAATGGTCTATCACCACCAACGATATAGAAATCGTCGAATGCGATATCGGGCTGGCCGCGTACAGGTACTCCAACCTGTCGTCCTCAGGCAACGGCCTAAATGTTGGTAACACGGAATCGCTCCGTCTTGACCCGGGCATCCGGACTTCCACCAACACCGATACCGGGGACATGCTCGTGTTCACCCAGACCGGCCTCCCCGTCCTGAAAGTCTCGGTGCCGGACATAACGGCCTTGCAGACGCTGTTCACCTCGAACCGCTTCAGCGGCAACATCTACGACGGCATCTCTACGTATAACACGCCCTCGGGTATAGGCGACGCCCTCCGGTCGGGCAACATTTCCTAGACCTTCTAGGCTATAGTTACCAGCATAACGGACTAGCTGCGGTCCGCCTACAACGTCACGGCCCAGGGGCAGAGCATCAACCAGGTAGTCTTTGTACAGGTCCAGTGGGCGTAGATCGTGCTGCCGCTCGTCGTGCAGCTCTTCTCCGTCGTGTTCTTGCTGCTAGTGCTAGTACAGAGCGGCCGGATAAAGGACCTGCCGCTTTAGAAATCGTCGACTACGGCGGTGCTGACGTATGATGTGCGGTTCAGGGAGGACGAGAATAAGGTGGGGAAGCTAGGAACTGGTGTTCGGAGTAAGAAGGAGCTGAAGAATTTGGCTGACACGGTCGAGGCCAAGTTGGAGTTTCACGAGCATACTCCCAAGATGTATCTGTCGCAAGAGGACGAGAAACAGCAAGTGAAACAGGAGGTGAGGGAGGTGACGGAAGTGTAAATGGAGGTGTAGTTGTGTAGATAGAGGAGGCCTGGAAAGTTTGCGTAGCTACAGGCAAGGTGAAGACAGGCTTCTGTGACAATTTCTCACTCTCTGTTTATGATTTTGTCTTCAGGGGCGGGCTGGGTGTACAACAGCGAATCTTGAACCGTGTCACCCCCGCCCGGCGCCCTCGAGAATCCCGAGCCCCTGTGAGCCTATCTCTTATTCTTATACTACTACTCTAGGATATAGTTAGCTCGAGTATCGCCTACCGGCGTTACTAGGAAGGGAAATATACTACGCGATCTTTATTTTCGTTACCCCTAGGGTAGCGACTACTACTACTACTACTAAGGAAACTAGTTACTATCGATATACTATATAGAGAGGAGAAGCTTATTTAGAGTTTTCGATAAAAGGGATACTTATACGTAAAAAGGAGTTATTATATATATAGACCGTATCACAGCTTACTGAGGCTCAGGATGCAGGTCATGTGGAAGAAGTGAAGTGTGTTGAATTGAAGTATCTGATTGAAAGTGGTTGTGTTGGAAAGTCGTAGCACTGAAACTTGGAAGCTCAGCTGCCGGTGCCCTGCTGCTGAGGTGTTATACGGTCACGAAGACGGACCCGATCCGATTGACCACATCGCAGGCATAGCTGCCTGGCGTTCACGCCAGGCAGGCCAAGATGAGGGGTAACCATGGACTGGGCAACGAGCTCTTTAACAGCGTGAGGACGATGCCCACCACTGAGAAGTAGGGAGGAAAAAGAATAATCAACACACAACTCAAATTGATCATGATTCTGGGTTGCTCTCAAGAATCCCAAAAACCCACTGTTGTAAGCTCTCATCTGTGTGATAACCGTAGATACGTGGCTGTTGGTCTTTTCCAACAGGTTGATTGAAGAGAAGGTTGTTCAAACAAAGGAAACTGTCACGGGCTTAACCCGTGACTGGCGCTGAGGGCGCTCGGGCCAGGGTTAGGGCTGCAGACCCACAGGGTGGGTCTGCGCGTGGTCTGTGCGCAGGCGCGCAGGGTCTTCCCCCGCGCCTGCAGCCCACCACTTTGCCTCCCCTCATCTTACCACGAATATCGTACCTTATACCCAACAGTGCCACCTATCACCCGTGATAGTTGGTAAGACCTTTAGTTCGTGTCACAGGCGACTTGACAATCGTCAGGAATTTTTTTTCCGCTCATTTTACGACTCCGCAGGAGTTTTACATCAGTTTGGCGACCTGACAAGTCAAGCGACCATAGTGGCGCGGGCCACCGATCTTTCGGAAATTCAATCAATCCAAGCGATCCAACCGAATTCAGTAACAGCCGCGTATAGCGGATAAGTACGTCTAGTAGTCAAGATATCGCTAGAGAGCGATTGAGGACCAATCAATCGAAGCAATGGCTTCCGAAGGTAGTAATGCCGGGACGACCCCGGTCGACATTCGCCAAGACATCATCAATAGCCTTGGTACCCGCTTCCCTAGCACGAAGCAGTTCTTCGAGTAGATGAATACTATAGTAACGGGCAGTGAAGCCCTAGTCGTAGCGATCAATCGCGCCGAGAGCGCGCAGGGAACCGAGCGCGAGTTTATAGAAATGGTAGAAAACATCATCAGGGCGTTCGACACCCGTATCGCCGTCCAACAGAAGGAGCTGGCGGACGCGCACCTCAAGTTCAACTTCGCGAGCTGCGAACTCGCCGCGTACAAGCACGCCGCCGACGGCAATGCCGGGGACAAGGACAGTACGATGCCCTACCCGACAGCCTTTACAGGCAATGACAAGGATTCGGCCAAGAGAACCAACGCGTTCCGTACCTGGAAGACGCGTGTGGAAGCCCGGTGGGCGGCGCGCCCCTAAGAGTTCAACAACCAGAAGACAAAGATTCTGTACGCCGCGGCCCTACTGGAGGGCGCGGCCGCCGACGGCGTCGCCGCCGGCATCGAGAAGATCACCTCGAACCCCGGTAACATAGGTCACTGGACCTAGAAGACCGGCGAGGAGTTTATGAAGTACCTGGCGGACAAGTACGCTACCCTCGACCTCGCGGCTAACGCCGAGAACAAGCTACGGATGATCAAGTAGGAGGGTAAGCTAGCTAGCTTCACCGACTTTCTTATAGAGTTCACGAACCTTACCGACGTTTGCGGGTAGGATGACGCTACCCGAGTCCGGCAGTTTCGCGAGAAGCTCTCCGACGAGATAAGGAAGATGGTCGCTTACTAGATCGCTACTCCTGACAAGGACGACTTCGCCGGCTAGGTCAGGATGACGCAGACCCTTGCGGTCAACCTCGAGAGCGAGGAGAATATACGTAAGGCCGGTAAAACCCACTAGGGTAGTAGCGGCAACACTAGCGGCAAACAGGCTGGAGTCGGCGAACCTATGGACTTGGATACTATACGCATCAATATAACGAAGATCCCGTAGGCGGAGAGGGAGCGCCGCTAGAACGAGGGCCTCTGCTTCAACTACGCGTAGTCGGGGTACAACGCTAGAGACTACACCAATGTAACCAAGACCGGCAAAGGCGGTAGAAACCGCGGCGGCAACCGCGGCGGTCAGCAACGGGGCGGCGGCTACAACAACAGTGGCTGGGGCAACAACAATCAGAACCGCGGTGGCAACGGCAACGGTGGCTACGGCGGCGGCAACGGTAGCTACGGCGGTAGCTACAACGTGAACCCGAGCACTAGCGGTTACCCACAGTAGACCCCGAGTACCTAGTCGGGCGGCAACTAGGGCGGCGGAAATGGGTACGGCGGAAATAGTTATAGCAGCCGCGGCGGCTACAACACCTATATAACCACCAACCGCAACGCCCAGCGTAGTTTCCGCAGCTAGCAGGTCCGCGTTATAGAGCCCGGCCGCGTTATAAGCGAAGTTAACACTGACGATAGCTAGATCGAGGAATTCTTAGGCGGCTAGGAGGACGGCCAAGATCAGGGAAACGCCTAGCCTCTACGTAAAACCGCGTGTAGAGGCGTGACGACTATCACAAGTTTGGGAAGAGGGAGGATATAGATAGTTACAACAGGCTGGTGATTAGCGCTGTAGGTAAAGTAAATGCGATCCTCTTATCTTCCTACATCGTGATAGGCAATCGCGTAGTACTATACACCTCTCTCGTCGACTCGGGCTATACCGGGTTGGCATTTATAGATTTTAAGTTTGCGGTACGGTACCGTATCCTACTTCGGCGGCTATAGTAGAAGAAGCCGCTTTTCTTGGCTAACGGCGTCTTGACCTCGTAGATCGAATGGATGGCCGAGCACGAGTTGTAGATCGACGATCACCGCGAAAGACTTCATTTCTTTATTACCACCCTTGTAGAAGAGAACCCGGTGATATTGGGCCTACTATAGCTTAGCCGCCACGATCTAGAGATCAACTGGACTAGCCTACAACTAGCATTCGGGGACTATTGTAGGGGAAGGTACCTACCGTAGGACTCTAAGGGCTCGACAACCGTAGTACTACCGGTCAAGGTACTGCCAAGACCGGTAACACCGCAATTACACTAATTGGTAGAGGCAACGAACTGTAGTGACATCTACATCAATAGGTACAATCGTAGCTATAGCTACCAACAACGTAATACATGCTTCCAAGCTACAGTGGAAGAAGTAGCCGATGAAGGTAAACCTGAGTATCCGAAAGTAGGGAAGTATACCGAGGGTTCACGGAAGAGGCGCGAGCAACGACAACGGTAACGGCTAACAAGGCTGAAAAAGAGGGCACTAGTAGAAGGCCTAAGATAGACGATGGTACCTCCAAACGCTAGAGCACGGCTAATACTAAACCGGCTAACATCTCAACTAGGCGAAGTAAGATAGGTAGTCGGAAGACGCTTACCTAGTGTACGAAGGCGCACGGTAGCGGCACCCGCACTAGCGCGGCGTTAGGAAAAGCTCAACGTAGCGGATATTAAACTACTAAGCGTACCTAACTTCCTACTACTCTACAAACAAAAAGGCGTCACGATAATACGTACTACGTTCGGCGAGCTAGAGAAAGCAGCCCGGGCAGAGCTAGGTGAACTCCTAGACCATTTCTTTAAAGATCTCCTCCGGAGAAGGGGGACCGTAGAAGAATACAAGTCGAAGTTACTAGGCGAGTTTCACGACTTTATCGATGCTACGTAGAACGGAGATGAAACGGTCAATCGAATTACAGAGGAGGATGCTACTAAGTTTTTCGACAAGTCCGACACACCGAACCTGTTAGTTGAGGACATTAAGAAACGACTCCCGGCGGAATATCGCGATCTGTTTGAAGCTTTCCTACCGTAGGAGGCGGATACTCTACCGCCGAACAGATTATACGACTACAAGATCGAGTTGATACCGGGAAGCAAAACACCGTTCTCGAGGAACCGGCTGCTCTTACCAATAGAGCTGCGGGTGCTCAAGAGGTAGCTAGATAACAACCTGGCAAAGGGCTTTATCCGGCCGTCGAAATCGAGCGCCGCGTTACCAATCCTGCTCGTACGGAAGCTAGGCGGAGGGGTACGAATCTGCGTCAACTACCGGGGAGTGAACAACGTTACGATAAAAAGCTGGTACCTAATTCCGCTGATCAAGGAGATACTCGACTCGATCTACAAGGCGTAGGTGTTTACAAAGCTAGACGTCATCGCGGCGTTCAATCGGGTGAGGATCGCGGAGGGCTACGAGTGGTTGACGGCATTCATCACGAGATTCGGTCTATATGAGTCGCTAGTAACACCCTTCGGGCTATAGGGAGCGCCGGCGACGTTCTAGAACTACATTAACGACATCCTATACGATATACTCGACGACTGCGTAATGGCGTACCTCGACGATATCCTTATCTACTCGGTTAATACGAAGGACTACGTTAAGTAGGTACGAGAAGTACTAAAGAGGCTGATCGACGCGGGTCTCTAGGTCGACATTGAGAAATGCGATTTCTATACGAAGAAGACCAAATACTTAGGCCTGATCATTACACTAGGCGGGATCGAGATGGACCGTGAGAAGGTTATCGCAATTGAGGATTGGGAGCCCCCAACAACGAGGAAATAGCTACAGCGATTCTTAGGCTTCGCTAACTTCTACAGGCGTTTCATCAGGGATTTCTTAGGTATAGCAAAACCTATGTACGAGCTTACGAAGAAGATAGCGGAATGGAACTGGACCTCCGTATATTAGAGGGCGTTCGAGCAGCTTAAAACGGCCTTTGTAATAGCGCTAGCGCTGAGAATCTACGACTAGGAGAAGGCTACGATCGTGGAAACCGACGCTTCGGACTGGTCGGCAGGTGGAACGCTCCTACAGAAGGGCGACGATAGCGAATGGCACCTAGTCGCTTACTTTAGTGCGAAGCATTCAGTACAAGAGTGTAACTACGACATTTATAACAAGGAATTACTAGTAATTATCAAGGCGTTAGAGGAGTGGCGACTAGAACTGGAGGGCGCAAGCTAGCGTTTCGACATCGTTACGGACTACAAGAATCTCCAAACGTTCGCTACAACCAAGCAACTCTCACCACGGTATATACGTTGGTCAGAGTTCCTCTTACGATTTAACTTCCAGATCGTTTACCGGCCGGGATCGGCAAATGCGATGCCCGACGCCCTGAGCAGAAAGCCGGAGGATATGCCGGCTAACGTCAAGGATAACCGCCTCCGTAACAGGAAGAGACCGCTGATCAACCTAGACTATTTCGACCGGGAGAGCTTCGAGGACCTGAGAGGTCTACGGCTATTCAGGCTACAAATCTCTCAACTCGACGTCTCACGGTACATTGACGAACACATCACCGAAATGTACGAGCGTTCGGCCACCTTGCAAGGCGTGCTAGGAGCACTGAGGAACCCCGGGATACGGGCGTAGCCTGCGGGGTTGAAGGCAAAGCTCAGGATAGCTTTCGTAGAGTGCCGCGTAGTCGTAGGGAAGGTCTATTTCAGGGACCGGCTAGTAATCGACCCCGACGACGACGACACCTACCTATAGTTGATTCATCGGACATATATATTAGCACCGGGCGGCCACCTAGGAAGAACAAAGACGCTAGACCTAATGAACAGGCGCTATTACTAGCCAGGGATAAGTGTTGTAGTACGAAGATACTACAACGCTTACCTCCTTTACGACCAAACAAAGACCCCGAGGTCGTCGCCGCCAGGATTCCTGAAGCCGTTACCGCTTCCGCTAGCACCGTAGCGCGACATATCGGTGGACTACATCACGCCACTGCCGCCCTACGAGCGTAGGGGGCAGATCTTCAAGTATGTTGTAGTCGTAGTGGACCGACTTACGAAAATAAGGCACTTTATCCCAATAGCCGGGCTAGAAGCGGAGGAGCTCGCAGAACGTTTCATCGACAGGATCTACAGCCTATACGGCTTACCCGACACGATCGTATCCGACAGGGGTATACAGTTCGTTTCGGCCCTCTAGAGATCACTATCCGCAAGGTTGGCGGTTACGTTGAAACCGTTATCGGCTTTCTACCCGCAGACGAACGGGTAGATAGAGCGTATCAACGCGGAATTGGAATAGTATTTACGCCTGTTCGTAGACTGGGCGCAAGATGACTGGGTCGACTAGCTACCTCTAGTAGAGTTCGCAGGGAACAATATAACCTCCGAGACGACGGGAGTATCGCCGTTCTTCGTGAACTACGGTTTCCACCTACGGATGGGCGTAGAACCGTCTAAACCCTGCCCTCCCGACGTGTCTGAGGCACAGAGAAGGGAGTTTTTCAGAGGCTCCGAGATCGCTAACAGATTTGCAACGGTCCTAGCGAAAGCTACGGCACTGGCGAGGCAAGCGTAGGATCGATACGAGGAAAATGCGAACCGCAGGAGATCCGACGTACCGCAATACCGAGTTAGCGACCGCGTCATGCTGAACACCAAGAATTGCGCGACAGGAAGACCGATAGCGAAGCTCGATACCCGCTAGGAGGGACCGTTCAAGGTTACGAAGGCATCGTCACATACAGTGACCCTACAACTACCAGCGAATATAAAGATCTACAACACTTTCCACGTCGTTATAGTCAGGCCGTACCGAGGAGGAGAGGGTATCCCTGGCCAAGAACAAACTAACGGCGACGTTAGAGCAAACAGGGGCCGGGTCATGACCCGTACCGACGAGGGCGTCGATACTATAGAGTGGAAATTCGAGAGTATTGTTGATTTCGGCAAGGCCGACAACGGACGTTGGCAGTACCTGGTAAAATAGGTAGGATTTGAAGAACCAACCTGGCAACCAGCAACGGATTTGAGGGGCTGTGATAATAATATCTAGGCCTTCCATAACTCCTACCTAGACAAGCCGGAACCACCGTCATGGGTACGGCGGCGGGGGCGCCAGGAGAAAGCACCAAAGGCGCTACGGAGGAGAGCGGAACGGCCGGAGGAACCCCCACGAAGGAGCGCCAGACTGAACAGAGTTACGTAGTGGAATGGACCTGACGGGACGTAGATCAATAGATCCGGTGGAAAACGCTGTTTATAAAGGAATTGAACAAGAAGATGTATTTAGAGCCTTTTCAGCTACGGGAGCTGTTTTTAACGGAGGGTAGTGTCACGGGCTTAACCCGTGACTGGCGCTAAGGGCGCTCGGGCCAGGGTTAGGGCTGCAGACCCACAGGGTAGGTCTGCGCATAGTCTGTGCGCAGGCGCGCAGGGTCTTCCCCCGCGCCTGCAGCCCACCACTTTACCTCCCCTCGTCTTACCACGAATATCGTACCTTATACCCAACAGTGCCACCTATCACCCGTGATAGAAACGGAGCGCAGTGAGCGCTGTTTTATAGGGGCGGCTGCGCGCCTGTTCTGGAGCGCTCTGGCCATGCCAAGTGGTCCATGCTCAGAAGCTGTGATCCACCCTGCACTTTGTGCCAAGGCCTAGAATATCGCGACAGACCGGATATAAAAAGAAAATAGGGAGGTTCTTACAAGGTTAGTAGCTATAAGAGAAATGGAAGAAGAGGAAGAGAGAGGAGGAGAGGGGGTTTGTTTACGCGGGTCGCGGTCCGGGAGTATAGACGGAATTTTACGATCGCCAGGGGAACGTGGACTACGGAGTATTAACAAACGCGCCCGGCGTAGACCGCGCCCTTCCTAGTCGCGTCCTAGCGAGCCGGGGGGTATATTATAGGCTTAGGGCTTTGCCCTAGCCGCTAATGTTCGGGTTTTACCCGGATATAGCTTAGCTTAGATCTAAGTTAGGTATAGGCCGGGGTTACGTATAGGAAGTAGAGGATAAAAGGAGGTTCCAGAAAGTATCCTTATATTTTTCCCTTTTCCTCCTTAAGTTAATTGAATAATATATTATATACCTATCTATAGCTACTATAGGGCTAGTATCTTACATTAGTTTGTATTTTTAGGGGGTAAAAGCTATCCCCTAGGTCTCGGCCTACTATAGGTATATCTTCTAAGCCTTTTCTAACTACTAGGTGTTGGCCTACGGGCTCCGGCCGAAGGCTAGGAGGTTAGTATTATCTACGAAGCCTACAATACTAATTAGGGGGTTCTATTCCTTTAAAGTATTATATAGCGAGGCGATATAGAGGATAAAGAGTACTAGGGAAAGGGGGGAGCTCTATAGGACTCCCGCGGCTACTAGGATATCCCCTATAGGCTTGCCGTCGAAGTATAGGACTGTAACTCAGTCTATTAGCTATGCCCGAACCTATAGTACTACCTACTTCGGGAAGCCCTATTCCCGAAGTATAGCTAATAGCCGGGTATAGTTAACTATGTCGAAGGCCTCTACGATGTCGAGTTGTAGAAGGGAAGCTATAGCCCCTTACCTCCGGGCCTCCTAGGCCTAGGCTACTACTAGCCGGATAGCTAGTTCGGTTAACCTATATACCTTATTTCCTATCTATTTAGTAGGAAGAAGTCTATAGACCTCTACCATACCTATAATCCTCTAGGCTACTATAGCCTCTATAACCTTCCTAAGGGTCGGTAGTAGGGCTATAGGGCAGTATCCTCCAGGTATCTTGTAGATAGCTAGTAGCTTCCCCGGCTTCCGGAGGACTACTGTTTTAGCCCTCTTAAACCTTCCCGGGAACTACTCTAGCTAGAAGTACCTCGTTGCTAGGGCTATAAGGACGTCGTATAGCGGGTACCTACAGGCCTTTAAAAGGCCGGTTAGTAGGAGGTCCTCCCTAGGGGCCTTCTAAGGCCCTATCTTAGTTAGGGCCTTCCCTATTTCCTCGGCCGTAACGGCCTTCCGGATATCGAACTTTAGCTCCTAGTCTTCCACTAGGGCTAGGTCATAGATATCCCGGAGGTCGGCTAGTAGGCTAGGGTAGAACTTCCCTATTAGGGCCTCGGCGTTTTCTTTATAGGTAGTAAGGACAGTGCCCTCTGTCGGCCCTGTAAGTACCGGGAGCTTTGGGGGGTCCGGTAGGTTGAAGCTCCGACACCTAGCCTACCTTTCGAGGTTCTAGAGGATTTCCGGCTTTTCTATAGCTTCTTAGAGTGTAGCCCTCTAGGTCTTCGTTTTCTAGGCCTTTAGAGCAGTAGCTAGGGCCCGGAGGCTCTAGCTAAGCTTCCTCTTATAGTAGTCTGTAGGGGTCTTCCTATACTCCCTCTCGGCCTTCCGGGCCTCTCATACAGCTTGCTCCACTTCCCCTAACTACTAGGGGGAGCTAAGCCCTCTATTAGCCTTCTTCCGGGGGACTACGGCATATACTATCCCCTAAAGTTCCTCCACTAGCCTATCGAAGGCCTCCTCTAGGCCCTCCCATATCTATATCCGAGCCTATAGGCCCTGTAGCCCCTCGTCTTCTAGGCCTATTTTTAGGGGGAGGTAGGCCGCTTCGGCCTCTACCCTCCCCTTACTTATCTTCTTCTAGCTCTAACCTTCTAGCTAGGCTTATTGTATTGCGAGTCCTCTGAGAGTAACCTCGAGGACCTGTAGGTAGTAGTTAGATTTACCCCTATTGTCGAGGCCGGCGTAGGTTGCTTGTAGGCCCGTTGTAGCCTAGAAGTAGTCGATTATCAACGTATAGCCCCGTTGAGAGCCCTACGGGGCCTACGTTACAGTACCTCGCGGGGTATAGAGGTCTAGATCCTACTATATTGCTAGCTCTAATAGAGCTTCGGACCTCCTTTCGTAATAGTCGTGTTGGTCCTACTATAGGTAGTAGAGGTTGAAGTCCCTAGCTACTACCGTTGGGAGGCCCGGGGCTAGCCTATCGAGTAGGCCCCTAAGAAGGGCCCTATCCTCTAGGGGGTTGTAGATAGACTAAAGCTCTAGCCCCCCTACCCTTCTCTCTCTCTCTCCCTCTCTCCCTCTCTCTTTCTCCCTTCTACTCCCCCCTTTATCCCCCGACCTCCTACTATCTCCGTCCTCCCTAAGCCCTAGAAACTAGACCCGGCACTAGTCCCGGGTAGCCTTGTACTCCTACTACCCTATATCGTACTTTCGGCTTACGAATATAGCTACCCGGCCCTCTAGAGAGTAGACTAGGTAATACTTCGAGCCTCTAGTGTAGTAGGTCGACTTCGTCTAACGGTTGATCTAGGGCTTCTAGATAGCTAGGAGGTTAAACCGGGCCTCCTCTAGTAGTACCTCTAGGGCCTGCTTGTTACCTTTAGCATTCTAGAGTAGGATCTTGACCTTTATAGTTGTTCTTCTATCTCTGAATCTACGGGCTCGGTTGGGTCCTAGGGGGGCTCGGTCCCCTAGGAGCTCTATATTGGGCCCTGTTCTGGGCCGTGTACTCAGCCTTGTACTAGGCCCGGGCCCTAGGCCAGGCCTTACCCCTATAGCCCCTATATCTAGCTCTATACTAGGGCCCATAAAAAGCCTTCTATAAGCTAGGGGGGGGGCCGAGGTTGATCCGGCTCTAGGCTAGGTCCCGTCCGGCTACTACAAGGCTGGTTAGCTGGCCCTTTGGCGTTGCTATTAGCCGGGGCCTCTTAGCCCCTACTACCTAGCATCTATCCTCTTCCGTCTAGCCGTAGGTAAAAGTTCTTAGTAGTAGTCTAGCCGGTTTAGCTACTACTTCGAATATCCTAGGCTAATGTTAGTAGGTGATACCAGAACCGGATCATGCATGTAGAATTAGATAAGGAGATAGCCTCTGGATAGATCTGTGTAAGTGGAGCACTAGCCAATTGCCCCGCATTGGCCTGTGCCCCGCAGCCTGGCTGTATTTATCTGCAGCCAGCCTGCAGCACTCTCCATCCATCATCATTAATCTTACATTTTCGCTTTCTACACACAACCATTGAATGCATCGGCATCAGTAGGCCTCTCAGGCCCCCTCCCGGGCTCTTACCCTTCCTAGGTACTCCCTAGCTCAGCCCGTGTAGTTTCCTCTATAGTTAGGGCATTTGTAAGGGAGTTAACTACTGTAGGTAGGGTATTGGGCCTCCCCGGCCTTTCTCCCCTCCCTATAGGCCTTCATCCCACACCTTCCGTAGAGGGCCTCCTTAGTGTAGTACTGTTAGATATAGCCCTATTTCTAGTACTTGTAGTACTACCTAGGGTCTAGGGCTTCCTAGTACGGCTCGTAGTCTAGTACCTAGGTATACTAGACGATCTCCTAGTTGTAGGCCCTATAAGCCTCTTTCTAACTCTTAAGGGTAACTAGTACCATAGCCCTTATAGTCCCCGGCTAGCTTAGGAGCCGGAATTTAACCTTGTTAACGATTGTAAGGCCTATTTCCCTCCTAAAGGTATCCTCGGCCGTCCCCTATAGGTTGGCCTTCCTTAGGCCCTTTACTAGGACCGTATAGGTCCTATAAGCCTCCTTAGCCTATTCTCCGAAGGCCTATTGGATCTACTAGTTGTTCCGGGAGTGCTAATCCTTAGAAGCTAAGTCCTAGAAGGTGATGATCGTATCCCCGCTAGGGAGCTTCCTAGCCGCAATAGCCCCCTTCTTATCGGAAGCCTAGTTAATTACCTAGGTGATTTCTAGGGGGGTACATTTTATTAGGTTAGCTAGGAGGTCGTTACCCTAGACTAGGATCTCCCGGTTGATCCTCTAGGGGATGACCTTTGTTGGTAGGCCCTACTAAGCCGTCGTCGAGGCTCTAGCGGCCACTGTAGCCTACGTTCGGGCCTAGGCTTGGGGGGGGGCCCTGTGGCCTCCCCCTATAGCGGCTTGTACAGCCTCCGTCACCACCTTCTTTAGGTTAGTGGTAGTAACCGTTTCGTAGGCCTTAGGGGCCCGGCTATAGTGAAGCAGGCCGGTGATTTCCCTTGTAAGGCTCTAGGCTATGTACTTCCTATCTACTGGCACTAGGCTTACTATACTGTCGAGTAGGCCTCTGATAGTCTTTGCTTCCTCGGTATCGTAGGCCTCCTGCCCTCTGTTCCGGGCCGGGTGGGTGTTGTCCTAGGCTAGGTGGGTACTACGTAGGGGCGACGGGGTATTCGGCTAGTGCCGTGAGCCATTGAGGCCCCGGGGGCCCGTGGGGTTTGGCCGGTCTCTATCTCCTATCTTGGGGTCTAGGGTAGGCTCGTCGGGGTTGCGGTTAGTTAGTGGTCGTGGTGGTTGGTAGGGCCGGTGGCTAGTAGGCTAGTGGCTAGTTGGTAGGCTGGTAGCTAGTGGGCTGAAGGCCCATGCAGTGCGGTCTGTACGTCTAGAAAAAAAAATTTTTCTAGGTGGTCGGCCTTTCCGGTCCTCCCTTTCTTCCTACCCAGACTACGGCTATGCGGCTAGCTACGCGCAGGTATAACCGATGTAGTTGCGTAGAACTTTTCGTCAGCTTCCTAATGATGTCGCCTACTGGCATTGTAGGGCCGGATTGCACCAATAGGTGCGGTCCGGTTTTCGAAGAAAGTTTTTTAGTTGTAACTATACAATATATTATTCAATTAACTTAAGGAGAAAAAGGGAAAAATATAAGAATACTCTCCGGGACCTCCTTTTATCCTCCACTTCCTATATAGGCCCCCGACCTACACCCGGCTTAGATCTAAGCTGGATCTAAGCTAGATCTAAGCTGGATCCGGGCCTAGTCCGTTTCGCATCTGGGTAAAGCCCGAACATTAGTGGCTAGGGCAAAGCTCTAAGCCTATAACAGTTATACTATATTAATAGTTAGACGAGTTTTCCTCGTTAGTATACGCCTTTACGTCCCTTATAGAAATAGCTATAGCTAACTACGCTCTTAGCTATACTACCTTTTCTCTCTTATCTACCTTCTCTATAGGTAGTAGCCCTATCCGCCCTTCCTAGGAGCTTACCCTCGCTCCCCTTAGTACTCTCTTGCGCTATAGGAATATTATCTAGCCCTCGTTTACTCCTAACCCTACTATATAGACTTTTAATAATATAGTTACCTATACTATATTATAGACTAGCGCTACCTTGAATGAGGTTTAGTATATCAATAATACTATAGCGGTCGTCGCCGATACTAATGCTACCTTTATATAGTATTTACTAGGCGTCGCTATTATACTATCCCTCTATTGTTCTGCCCTCCGCTTGGTGTCACGATTTGACCACATGCAGCGACCCAGTGGGGCACTCGGGAAGCGTCCCTATCCAATCATTAGAAGCAGGGGCCTGGACCAGTCAGCGAGGGAACATTCAGGCTTGGCACCGTTCCATGAGTAGGAACAATGGGAACGGGGATCGTTCCCAATGTTCCCTGGAACGAAGGGAACGGTAGTCGTTCCTCACGATCCAGAAGCTACAGGTACGTTGGTACCTAGGGAGGAAGCTAGTATTTAGGATTCACTTCAGACGCTCTCTAGATAGTTCAGTTTAGCTTCCTCAGTAAGCAATTCAAGTTGTATTCCCCAGATACATTGAGACCTTTGCTTGTGCATTTGTTTGCAGACCTTTTGGCTCTGCCGAATCAACACGCAACCCAGTTACCTCCAGTGAACCCTCTCAGAGAGCGTTAGACGATTCGTCACACGTTGCTTACTCCCTTTGTTTCTGTCACGGTTCAGAACGGAGGTACTCGCCATGTCAACTTCCAACACTCCGGATACTCCGCACACGAGCGACCCCGTCGTCGAGATCGACTCGGACGACGATGAGGACACCAGAAGCCTCAAGCAGGCCATCCTCACCCTCGGAGGAATGGTGAACAGCCTGCTCGCCAACACCAAAGGCGTGGCCTACGCGGACAAGGTCCTGGAGGCTTTCAACAACATGGAAGAACGACTCGCCGCGATGGAAACCAGCGGCGGAGACAAGGCACCAGTGGAAGGGGTCAAACCTCCTAACGTCAAATTGGGACCCCCTCCCACGTTCGACGGGACAAGGCCGGAGGAGCTGCCTGGTTTCCTCATGCAGCTGCGAACACGGTTCAGACTGCAGCGCAAAGACTTTGGGGCAGAATCCGCCAAGGTCCTGTTCGCAGGAGCATGTCTGAGAGGCAAGGCACTCGAGTGGTTCGAGAACACTCAGGACGACTACCTGAAGGAAGCCCGAGACAAGCGGAAGCCTGAGACCACGCACGTCTTCAGTGCCTTCGCCAACTTCGAGGTCGAAATCGCCAAGGTCCGGCATCTACGACAAGAGGGCCAAAGCCGAGACTGCTCTCAACGCTCTGAAGCAGCTCAAGTCGGCAGTCGACTACGCCTCACGCTTCAGGCAGCTGGCATTTCGGGTCCACTGGGGACCCGACGCACTCAAGAGGAGGTTCTATGACGGACTCAAGGAGGACGTCAAGGACGAACTCATCAAGACCGATCGAGACAAGCGGACGCTCGACGAGTACATGGGCGACGCCATTGCCATCGACAATCGACAGTTCGAAAGACGCCAGGAGCGCCAGGGCAAGCCAGGCTTCGCCAAGGACTACCAGTCCCAGGGGAGCAAGGCCTACAAGCCCAACGACAAAAAGAAACGACAATATGGGAGCACTGCGTTCGGAACGCATCAGGGCCCCATGGATGTGGACGCAGTCCAGGGCCAGCAGAGGCGCCCTGCGAAGGACAATTCCGACATTGTCTGCTACAATTGTGGCAAGAAGGGACACTTCAAGCGGGACTGCCGAAGCCCGAAGAAGGATTGGAAGCCAGTCCCAGGCCGAGAAGTGGCCAACATCGACAAACACACACGGGTGGTCGACGTCGCTGCTGCCAGCTACACGCAGGACGACCTTGAGGACACAGTTGATCACGAGTATCACTGTAATCAGGAGGAACCCGACCACCCCTCTCAGGCACCAGGACCCGAGGAGTACGAGGCCGACGACGACGGAGACGTCGCGCCCCCCATCTGGGCTCTCGGGATGGCAGATGCCTGGGGACTCAACCTGATCCAAGACGCCACTGGACAATGGCGCACGACCAATGAGGGCGAGGTCCCTGGACCAAACCTCGCCTACCTTCAGAAGAGGGTCGTGGACATTCGCGAGGAACTCGCGGAAGCCTTGGGCAGGGAGGACGAGCAGAAGAAGCTGCTTGGAAAAATGGTCCAGGAAAAGGACCAGCTCTACTGTGAGACGCTACGCCTGAAAGCGGTACACCAGAAGGGGAACACGCCGTGGGAAGGACCGCTCGAGGAAGGAGACGGGGCCCTCAACGGCATTCGCAACCCCGAGTACGAATTCAGCCGCATCCAGCTGGAATGGTCATTCAAGGGCGAGAAGCCCCAGACATGGGACCAATACTGGGCAAGGCGCCAGTACATCAGCATGGGAGAATCGACAGTGTCGATGCAATGGGAAGGATTGGGACCAGCTTACGAGCCGATGGAAGGGGACAGCGCACGACTCAACCCCTCTCGGTGCGACCACACCCAAGTCCCATGGTTTCAGTGTATCGCGCACGAATGCCGATATCACTACTTCAACAAGTTCAACCATCGCCACTGGCCAACGAGGCCGGTCGACAGGAACGGGAAACCCAAGCCCATGACCTGGGTATACGACAACGGGGAGGA
>MU857102.1:1764-36118 GCA_033296705.1 Chaetomidium leptoderma | reverse complement strand
TCGCAGTGGTGTGGAAGCGGTGGAAATGGTCGAAGTGATTGCAGTGGTGTGGAAGGTGTGGAAGTAGTGGAAGTGGTGGAAGTGGTGGAAATGGTGGAAATCCAGACGGCTTCGCTTCACCTTATCGTGGCATAAACAAGGCGGAAGAAGCATGGCACTATTCGGCTATTTTACTTCTCTCTTGGCGACACGCTCCGTCAAGACCGCCACCAGCCAGCTGGAGACATGGACTGTTGGCACGCCTCATTGTAGTGCGATTCGTCGAGGCCCAGAGCTGAGCAACGACGATCGCGAAACCCCGGTCCCAACACAGGCTCTCTGCCCCGACTGTCCATCTGCGTCCCCCAAAAAAGCTTCTTTTGGGGTGTTGTCACTTTCCAAGGGGCAAAAGGGGCCTAGACTTGTCATCCTAGCGCGGCGCCAAGGAGAGGAGCGGCAAATCTATACACTATTCCCAGAACGGCAACCGCTCAAGTCCAATCGCCGCTTGCCAAGTTCAACAAGCGCGAGCTTGGCACCTTGGCGTGAAAGCCTAATTCCAAGTGGGGATCTGTCTCATGGGCCGCCAAGGGTCCCTGTCTTTGCCCTGGCGATCCTGGAAATGGTCCCGACTCCTGAATTGCTGCAACTCATCTCCTCCTCAGTAACGAACCTGGAAGTTCTTGAGCGTCTTTCTCGAGGGTACGTGCCATCTCGACCCACATATCATTTGTACACACAGCAAACAATGATAGATTAGATAACGAAGCACGGGCCATCCTAAATGGGCCCACCACGAGGCCAGGTAGTCTGAATCTAAGCGCTCCCCCGCACCAGAGCAGCCCCTGTTGGAAGGTACGGTGGATACGGAAAAGAACCTGTATTTAGGAGGCCTCGGCGCAGCACCATCAACCCTCCCGAGACATCCCACAATCCACAGACCACCACCACCACAAAATACAGTCATTCTACCGCATTCTCTCCACCCCTCAACAGTCAGACTCAATCATCAAAGCCAATACAAAACACTAACACATTTGTTAGTATGGACGTCCGCGACCCGCACCCCGATGGCTATCAAAACCAGCGCACGTCTTCCCGCGATGTACCCGGCACCGCGGAGCAGCTGCGGCAGACACAATGCACAAGAACCCGGAGCAACGCCATTGTCACCTTGTGCAAGGGCCTTCGCGGTCCCCTATTCCAGCCGTTCTGGGATGCCGTCGGGGGAGCCGCTGGATTGGCAAACCTAATGGCCGAGTTCAGCTTGCGCGACGTCAGAATCATGTGCCGGCACCTCGGCCGCACGGCGTCGGCGCAGACTGCGAGGCCGGAGAGGCACGCGGGCCTCGCCGAGTTGGTTCGGCTCTTGCACGAGGATGGACCCGTCCCGAGGGACCCTAGACCGCTGAGACAATACTACCAGGACATCGTGCCCGCCTGCGACCTGGACCTTGTGCGGGAGTGGGACGATGGCGGCCGGGCTGAATGGACCAAGTTCCAACGCGCTTGCCTCTTCGGAAGCCATCGCGAGTGGCACCAAAAGAGGTTTCTCGAGGATCTATCCTCTGCGGGTGCCGCGCAGTGCACGAGCTTTTCGGCCGAGAGCAGGCTCTTTCGAGGCGACCTTTCATTCTCCAAGACCATCCTATTGACCCTCATTGCGGACAAGGAAGCCGTCTCTCAGATCCCCCGCGACTTCATGTCGGCGTTTGCCATGCCCCTGCTCCGGAGACTGGTCCGCCGCCGGAAATACGACGACGAGACGCGCGACGAGTTTCTCAACCTCGTGGTGCGATGCATCCAAGTTCATGCCCAAGCGCTTGCGAGTCACCTAGAGGGGCTCGTCCGGTACACCATCCAACGGTGGAGCGTCGCGAGAATCAGGCGCGTGGTTCGCGCCGCCACCACTGCCACGAAGCAGCAGACGGAACTATGCCTCGGACGGCTGATCGAGCTCATGTCTCCTCATCGACAGCTTAAAAGCTTACAAGACATCTTTAGCGGATTGCTTCTCGGTAGGAAAACACACGTTGACAGCTACCAGCTCCTTCGCCTCATACTCCGATCTGCGCGAGGGTACGAGCTGGACATCGATGACGACACGCCCCCGGCTCTCTCCCGACTGAGAGATCTCACAACGCAAAAGAATCTCTGGCCCATGAGGCTTTTCCTCCATCTCGACGTTGCGGACGCAATCGGCCTGTTCGAGAGACTATCTGCCGCCGACGTGACCGGTAGCTTCTTGACTCCGGAACGACGCCCTCATTCGTCTCTGAGGACGGTGCTCGAACAAAAGCAACTCCCGGGGTCCAGCTGTGGCGATGCCGAAATAGTCAGGTATCTTCTGCTTACCAAGTCCAAGAAGAATGGAGCGGACGACCCGGCCTGGCTTGCGCGTGCTCGGACGTTGATCCAGGAGCGGAGGAAAAAGTCTCAAGAGGGTCGCGAGTGGCAGCAGCGCGAGTTTTGGGCCACGTCGGCCATGAACCTGTGCGTCGCTGCGGGCGATATGGAGATGCTTGACGACACCATCTTGTGGGCACGCCGCTTTAACAACCAGCCACTGGTCGCAAGGGGCCTCTACAACGCCTCGACTTTCGGGACCGAGGAGATCAGGGAACTCTTGAGCGCCGTCCCAGCAGGCGAGCTCAAAGACGGGGAAGATGCCCAGAGTGACCGGGTCGCGGCGGTAACGAAAGCCATCGCGACCTCGGGCCGTATCCTTGTTCACCTCATGGAGACCATCAAAATGAGCTTGTCCCAACCTCAGACCGAAAAGGCGCATTGGCAGACCCTCCTACGTCTGCCCAAACTCGTTGTGGACCATCGTTTGAAGAAAGACAACGCGGCTTTTTTCCATGTATTATTCGAGCCGGCGGCGCTGGGATCGGATTACCTCGGCAGCGGCGCAGTCGAGATGGTGTGGAAACCCACCATTGATACCCTCGTCATGGCGGAGGGACTCTTGTCCTCATCCCCCGGCCTGTCTGTCCAAGCAACAGGAACCTACGTCTTTCAGAAATTGCCGGGAAGGTCCGGAAAGGTCAGGGCAGACCTGACATCATTCCTGCTCCAGAGGATGAAAATGCACTTGGGCTCGGAGGGGTTGAGGCTGCAGATGCACAAGGTCGTCGAATTAGTCAACGGTGTTGCTCAGAGTGACCAGCCGTGGTTGGCCATCCCGTTCATTCGCGATCTGATCTTGGACGGAGAAGGTGCCGACAGCGCGTGGCACCGCAAGCTTCTCAGCTTCCCGTTCCTTTCCTCGCTCCCGTATAAAGCGGCGAGCGGGTTGCTTTACGCGATGGTGGACGCTATGAAGGAGAGGATGCGGGAACAGAACGCGAGGCCCAGAACGGAGATGGGCGATGGTGATCATGATGATGGGAAAAAGGCTGTCCCGAGACCTCCTGCAATCAAGGTGACGACGGTCAAGATGATGGCTCAGCTTCTGCAAGAAAGCCAGATCATCGGTGCGTCGGCGACTTGTGACATGCTGCTCAGCCTGCTGGAGGAAGCTCGACACATCGACACCTTGGTCGCCATCGTCAGCAGCCTGCTCAGCATGCTGAAGGGGTCAACATATTCGCCCGAGATCCACACCCGTGTCCTCGACGCACTCGAGGCGAACCTCTCGCCCGTTCTCCCTCGGCTCAGCCAGCGTCGGGCGCTGAGCGAAGCGGACTGGGCCGCCGTCGAGAGCGGCGAGGCGGAACTCCCCGACGTGGCGGACGAGAAGCCGCTCATCTCCCTGCTGCTTCTTCACTGTCAAGGCTACAACTCCGAGGTCATGTCGCGCGAGGCCAGAGCGCGGCTCATAGCGCTCCTCGTCCGCGTCCCCGCCCAGTCGGCCCTCCACAACGCGCGTTGGAACAAGGTCTTCCTGGCGCGGAACGGCTTCTCCCTCGACCATGGCGAGCGTCTCCCCGCCGCCCCGGCGTGTCTGGAGGTGTCGGTCAATCTCCTCTCCCGCTTCCCGGCCCACGTTCCCGCCTGCACCTTGACCGTGCTCTGCGACATGGCGCTGGTCAATCTCGACCCCACGCCGGGGATCGCGCGCGTCACGGCGGCGGTCAAGGCAGACCGCGACCTCGTCAACTCGAACGCGGGGCGGCACTGGCTCGCGCAGTTTGATAACCCCGGGTTCAAGGCCCTCGAGCGGTTCGGCCTCTTGGTGGCCGCATCGCTGCTGCAGCGGGCGGCCGGAGATCTATGCGACGACGACGACGACGACGACGACCGTGGGGGGGGCGTCACGGTGCAGAGGGTGGCCGAGTCGGTGCTGGCCGTTGCGGACCGGATCATCGCGTGCCAGCTCCCCGAGACGTTTGAGAAGCTGGTCGCGCGCTTGTGTTCGGAGCGGTTTCACTCCCGCGCGAATTGGCTGGCGTGGCGAGCGCATTGCGTGCCGCTGCTAAAAACCATGGCCGCCAAGGTCGACGGGCTCAGGCGCAAGCGATTGCCGCCGGGCGACGGCGACGACGACTCGGAGTCGGTGGTGCCCAGGGTACTACTGCTGCTGCTGCCCAGCTCGTTCCAGCTCCGCGTCAGCATGCTCCCTATTCCGTACTCCAAGCCACCCAAGGAGCCGGCGCAGGCCGGGGAGGTGGACGCCTTTGTGGTGGAGCTGGCGGAGCTCGTGGAGTGGCTCGTACGGCGGGGCCTGCCGTACCATGACGGGTTCGCGCAGCTCAAGAAGGAAGTGACCCAGGGGTTGAACCGGGCGGATTATGCCTGTGTTGCATTGCGTTTGGGGGGTCTGGGTATTAATCGTACCGCGGTGGAGGGAGAGGAGGCCCAGGAGGGTGCCCAGGGGCCGACGCTAGCTGGTTATCTGCGGTTGGAGTTGGCGGGACACTTGCTCGTCGAGGCGGGCGAGTCGATAATCAAGGGTTGTGGTGTCCTTCCTGAAGTAAAGCAGATGGTGGATACGTGGGTTGGCAGCGAGAATGAGTTTGTTCGTCTGATGGGAATAGGGGTAGAGAAGAAGTACAAGGTACTCTTCTCGTAGTGTAAGGACTTTGCTGGAAACTAATAGTTGACAAGAGGTCATCGCTTAGTAGTATTAGAAACTGGCGAATGATATGGGCGAGCACAGTTGGTAATATTCGTACAAACACAACGAAACCTGAAATGGATCCTGATCCATGGAACCCAATCCTCGTGCATAGAACCAACACCAATCGCGTTCTTGTTCTTTTCACTTACCCACCTCGTCAATAGGTACCTAGTTTTATCCCATTCGACACGCTACACTACTCCGAACGCACGGCGACCACACGGCGCTGATACCTGCTAGGCCGCCTTCACCACATTACCGGGCCGCCGGTTGTGCTGCCGAAATGGAGGTGCCAGACTTGTAGGTGAAACAAAGACATCAACTGCTCTGTTTAGCGCCGTGCCTCTCAGATCTGATCTAACGCCAACAGCACCACCCCTGTGCCATATCAGCCAGGGAAGCTCCTACAACTGCAAGTTCTCAGGAACTTCCACAATCCTCCCCTCCCCCAGTCAGTCACGGCAACAATCCGCGAGATCTTCACCATCACCATGTCTCCCGTCTTGGACGTCACCATCGAGACCAGCCCGGGATCCCATGTCCGGGCAGTCCTACCCGAGCGTACGAGTGGTTGAGGGACATCCAGGGCAGGTCAATCCCTCGAATGTACGCTCATGTGCGCCTCATGCTGTCGAGCTCCGACCTGCCTCCGGGCATACTACAGCCGGCAATGGCCCGATTCTTCGAGGTGAAGGGCGTTCTCCTGGAACGTATTTCGGGGTATAATCTAGAAGACCTGGGCACCTCACCGCTCGCCCTTTCAAAGACCGAAAACTGGGGCGCCATCGTACAGTCCGCCGTTGATGCCGCCCATGACATCAACAAACGTGGTGTTGTCATGAACGATTGCCAACCACGGAACGTCATGGTAGACGGACGCTCCCAGATGCCCTTCCTCATCGACTTCGCGGATTGCTACTTCAAAGACGCCTTTCAGGAGAGGTGGGAGTGGGATGAATGGGAGGAGGGGGAGCCTTGGGATCCGGATGTCGGGTATTGGGAGGCTGCGATGTCGAACAATAATACTGGGGGGATTGGACATCGGATGAAGTTGAATCTGCTGCGGGCGAAGGGCATAGACCTAAGTACGTATCAAGTATCCGGATTACGACGAGATCGTCGAAGGGATTAAACGCCAGAAAACAACTACCAAGCGGTTACATTGAGAAGGCAGGGCGCACATGCTTTAGATAAACACGACTTTGGGACTTGGACTACCTGGCCACTTTCTTTTGGCATTAGCAAACTATATGGTATTCAGTCAACTGAAAGCTCCAGGACTCATTATGATAACCTGTGATTTACTTGTCCACAAAGTTACTTTGTATCCCTCTACGGACTCCAGACCCAACGTCAAGGTTAGGTATATATAAACGTTACTTTTAGCACCCCCTCCCCTCTGAACCACCTCACGCACAACAACCACAACAACCATCAATTTCCCCTGGATACAACCACGCCCACATACAAAACAGATGTGCCACTACCCCCTCATAATCCGCACCTGCTGCTCCTCGGCCCCTTTACCCCATTACCTACGCGATACTAGTACCTCCCCCAATCCTCACCCTCTGCCCCCAGGCCGCCCACTTCCCCCACTTGGACCCCCTGCGCCCACCCCACAGGTATCTCCTGTGAAAAGCCAGCCCCAACCACCAGGTAAAGTTCCCAGTGGAGGTTCCAGGTTCGCTCACGTCAGATCTCCCGCCCTTGCAGTAGCTCCTTGCAGTAGCTGAACTTCAATACCACATAACTCCATTTTTGGAACTCTGTCAGTCCTGCCAAGATCCCGCGTCTCACCTAATGGTTATCTAACCGATCCTTGGCTGTAAAGTCAACGCTTGCCCGATATGGTCGCTCATAATCTTAAATCCCCACCATACGGCCCGTGGAGTCGTGGACTCTATTCAGTAGCGCTGACAGAATTTGCGATCCACGGCGATGTAACCCACCGGGCCCAGCGCTCCGGGACGTATCTAACGCCAGTCTAGAACAACTTGGAAGCTGTTCCCCATTCGGGCAATGCTCATAGTTCCTAGTCTCTATCCCTTTGGCCGAGAAAATGCGCACCCCACTTTTGATACTAATCAATACTTAAGCGACTTGGAGGCGATTTAGAGGTCAACGCTTCGATTCAAGCTAAGGAAAAGTAATTGTTCTATTGGTTGCATCACCCCCTGATGTAAGCTAGACATGGGCAATTCTTTCCGTCAGGGGATGGTAGCAGGGGAAAGGGAAGTACCGCCCTGGTTTGATTTGTATAGGAAGTCTCCTTGGCAACGGGAGGCTATATGATTGGTGAAAAGTGAGTGGGGTGCGCATTTTCTCGGCCAAAGGGATGGGGAGCTGGGCCCGTCCCACCCAAGAGCAACGGTCGCGGCACCGCGTAGGGGGCATACAAGACTCGTAATAGACTATGGAACCAGCTTTCCTCTATCTGGGCAATGCCCAAAGTCCCTAGACCCGATAAAGAGTTGGGCCCAAAGCCTGGAACCAAAACACCCACGACGGCGATTTCGGGACCGCCGCGTCGTGGGGGAGTCGTGGGGGAGTTGAACTTGGAAGGGGTCGGTCTTGTGTCGTCGCTTTTCTATTCAATGCTTACGAGGTTCTCGCAGTCTTGTTCGACGGTTCTCTGTCGCTGGCACCCACACTCTCTTCCCCCCGCCGTCCCTTGGTCCCTCGCAGCCCTCGCTTGGCTTTTGTGCAGCACACAATGGTCAAAATCACGGCATCCCTGCTGGCGACATCAATCGCCGCCATTCTTTTTGCGTCGGGCGTCTCTGGTCGAGGCGTGCTGCTCCCCAGGACATACTGCACCAACGCCAAACAAGTTATTTCGGGAAACACCTGTCAATCCATTGCCACCAGTCGTTGCACGATTTCCTTGGCAACGTTCACGAGTCTTAACCCGCAGCTCGACTGTTCGAATCTTCGCGTCGGCCAGGCTTTCTGCTGTAATGAAGGCGCGGTTCCGCTTCCCGACTGCAGCAACATCAAAACTGTTGTCGAAGGAAACACCTGTGCCATCATCGCCGACAAACGCTGTACAATTTCGCTGAGCAAGTCTCAGGACTACAATCCCGTGAGTTCTTCATCCTGCGAGAACTTCTGCAATGGAATAGCTGACTCGAGCTCAATACTACCGTGACCAGCATGTCGACTGCTCGAACCTCCAGGTCGGCGACAAGGTCTGTTGTATGGAAGGCAAGCTGCCTCCCGGTCCTCAGCCCAACGCCGATGGTACTTGTCAAGACAGGCAGGTTGTGGGTAAGTGAAATTGCTGCGCATTTCTAGTCGGGCAACTGGACAGTGGACACTGATATAACGGACAGAGGGCGATACATGCGGAACACTCTACGGGAAGTGCGGAATCACCCCGAACCTCTTAACCCAGTACAACCCGGCCAACAACTTCTGTTCAAACCTCAGAGTCAATCAGTGGATCTGCTGCTCGTCGGGCACACTGAAGGACAGAAGGCCAAAACCCAACGCCGACGGGTCTTGTGCCACATACACGGTCAAGGCCGGTGACGCGTGCAGCGTGATTGAGGCTGCAAATGGGATGTCCAATGGCGAACTGGACACATACAACAAGAAGAAGACGTGGGGTTGGGCCGGCTGCGACAAACTGTGGCCCGACTTCAAGATCTGCCTGAGCTCAGGGACTCCGCCCATGCCCTTGCCCGTCGCGAATGCCGTGTGCGGCCCTCAAAAGCCTGGAACTGGTATGTTCCTTCCTGACCTGTCCTTCTCTCCGAGTCTCAGTCCCATCCAGTTGCTCCATTGGCGTGTGTGATCTGACGTTTTTGGACACATCTATAGTCGCTCCTGCCGCTGGCACCAACATCAGCACGCTTAACCCCTGCCCGCTCAACACGTGCTGCAATACGTAGGGACAATGCGGTGAGTGATAGGTAACTTCCCGCTTTGGGGGTAGATTACGAAACTAACCTGAATGATGCAGGTACTACCAAGGCGTTCTGCGAGATCACCGGAGACGGAACTCCAGGGACGGGAGGGAATATGCGTGAGCAACTGTGGCATGGACATTGTCAACAACAACGCACCGCCGGCAGAGTACCGCAAAATCGGGTATTTCGAGGCCTGGAATCCCGACTGTACTTGTCTGTGGATGGACGCGACCTCGATCGACGAAAGCAAATTCACCCACATCCACTTCGCCTTCGCCGACGTCACGCCCGACTTCCAGGTTGACATCAGCAAGGTGCAGGCCCAGTTCAACAAGTTCAAGGCTCTCACGGCATCCAAGAGAATCGTTGCCTTTGGAGGCTTGGCAGCGTCGACGAGCACGACCACATTCCAGATCTTCCGTGATGGCGGTTAGTCAACTCTTCCTGCATTTTGGTACATGTACTTGGTTTCCCTGGTTGCTGATAGTCTCTCAGTCAGTTCCGCCAACCGCGCCACGCTTGCCAACAACATTGCCAACTTCGTCCGGGAACACGGGCTCGACGGTGCCGACATTGACTGGGAGTATCCTGCTGCCCCCGATCTTCCTGACATTCCCCCTGCGGATCCCATCGATGGCCCCAACTACCTAGCCTTCTTGAGACTGCTGAGGGCCGCGCTGCCTTCCGGCAAATCTCTCTCCATTGCAGCGCCGGCGAGTTACTGGTACCTGAAAGGCTTCCCGATCAAGGACATGGGCAGCGTCCTCGACTACATTGTCTACATGACGTACGACCTCCACGGTCAATGGGACGCCGGCTCCAAGTGGTCGCAGGATGGCTGCCCAAATGGCATGTGTCTTCGATCCCACGTCAACATGACCGAGACCCACAACGCTCTGGCCATGATTACCAAGGCCGGAGTGCCCGCCAGCAAAGTCATTGTCGGCGTCAGCAGCTACGGGCGTTCTTTCAAAATGGTGAATACCAACTGCAGAGGGCCGATGTGCGAGTATACCGGCACGGCAAGCACCTCGAACGCCCTGCCCGGCCCCTGCACTGAGACCGAAGGGTACATTTCCAACGCCGAGATCAACAAATTCATCGGCGTTGGCGACGTTGGTGTCCAGACTTTTTACGACACAGCATCACGGTCCAACATCGCCATCATCAACGGAACCTGGGTCGCTTACATGGACAGCAGCGAGAAGGCTGCTCGAGCGGGGCTCTACCAGAATTGGAATCTTGGTGGCACAAGTGATTGGGCCCACGACCTCGACCATTTCACCGCGCTTGAGCGCAAGACCAGCGGGCCGATCCTTACAAGCAGGTTCACCAAGAAGGGTGTCACGGGGGGCTCTACTCGTTGGTACGACCTCTCATGCAGCATCGAGGCGGTGACCACGGCAGACATGGAGAGGAAACAAAAATGGGAGGGCGTGAAGGCGGATGAGGCGTGGGCTGACGCGGTCAAAGCCTACGCAACACGCGAGAGGGACACCGGCAGCTTCTCGTCATGGGTCATTGGCAAGTTCTTCCGTGGCGACCAGGGAGTGGACTGCGGAACGACACTGCCGGCAAGCCAATGTCTGGTTCGCCAAGGCACTTGCTATGATAAGGACAACAAGCCGCACAACCTGGCAACCAATCCGCCTGAGAGGACTGGTCCAGCAGGAATGTTCATCGCCAACTCGTTCGTGAAACTCGAAGAGGTATGTTGTCATTGTCCTTGTCCCACTGCCGGTAAGGATGGAGTTCAGCTGACATGAAACGACCCTTGGAGGCCTTCGTGAACTACTACGCCGCTCTCAGAGGTGCTCGATCAGATGTCTCGGACCTCGCCCCCGTAATTGAGGATTATTTTATGCAGGAAGTCGACGACACCTTCGCAAAACAGTTGGGCTATAACATTCTTGCAGTGGTATGAGTTCCGCCTACCTGACTGTTGATGATCGTCAAGCTTACCACCTGCCCTTAGCTAACTAGCGTTGTGACCGGCCCACTGGTTGGACTCCGTAAGCTCCTAACCTTGGTTCAATTGCTCTTCCTTTGACTTACTCCATTGTCATTCATCATCTCTTCTTTTTCCTGTCTCTTTCTTTTTCCAAATCCCGCTAACGTATGTGCGCAACCAAGTGATTAAAAATTCTGGCGCCGGGGACGTTGTAGACGCATTGGTTCTAGGCATTGTCGCCAACTTCAAGGATAAAGATACCGGGTAAGTCCAGACATGTTTTATACTTTCTCAAACTCGGAGAAATCGTGTCCTAATTTCATCGCTCAGAGACATTGAAGAAGAGCTCAGCAAGGCCTCTGACTGGCCCTAGCTATGAACGCCACCATGACCCAATGGGAGGGAGCAGTTACAGGCTTTGCCGCCAAAGTCTTCAGCGGCGAGGACGAGGGCAACTTATTGCTCACCGGCTTCATGGCAGAGGGGGCACTCATCCCCGGCGGTGTTCCCAGGGGCACCGCCGTGCCTAGAACCCTCACGGCGGACGAGATGAAGAGGTTGGCCACGAAGGCGCTTTTTACGTACATGATCCCGGTAGCGTGGATGAACAACAAGGACGCCAACGTGGCCATCCTCGAGACCGAGAATGCCTGCGGAGACTTCACCAACCTCTGGGACGTGAACGTCCGCGATACCCATGCCAAGCAGGTCGAGTTCTGCTTCGGCGACAAACAGTACCTGCTTTTGGCAGCCATTGGGCCCCATGAAACCTGCCAGCAGAACGGAGATTCGCCATGGCCATTCTGCACCCCTAACAAGTGGAGTCTACCGCCCGGGCTTGACAAGCTGGGCGACTTTGATATCAGCCACAGTGACATTATGGAGGGGTGAGTCTTCTCCCTAACTAACCTAGGCCCCAGGCGCCCGCAAAACGCGTTTAACCTACTTAAAATCCCGTACCATGAGCTGACCTTGACGTTTCTCTCGCCGCACAGAGCGTTGAAGACTTGGGCGAGGAACAACAGGAAGAACGGATATAAGTTCAACCCCGACGATCTCAGCGTAGCCGACTATTACGATCCGCTTGACCCCACCAGGAACAAGGTGATTGATATGGGGCTGATCAAGATCCCTGTTTGCACCCTCACCAATGCGAACTTCAGATGGGGACTCAAGAAGGGCGAGTTCTACCCTTGTTGATGAGGACGGTAAGGAGGCCGAGTATGGGGGAGAAAGGGGTTCGGAAGACAAGGGTGTATGCAGCCCAGTGTATCAATCTACCACACTTTAAGAATCGCTCCCGCATTAAGTTGGAAGTCACTACGTGCTGATGGGTCCTGGGCTGGCTGAGGTTGAAGTTGTTGGTTTTGTTCTAAACAGAATTCTCGGGGGGTTCTCTTGGTGTCATGGCAAGGGCGCACTTGGAGAGACTCGACTTTTAGCGTATCAAAAGGTCCGTTCTAAACTAATACGGAATCCAATCATCAACCAAGAAAATATATCATAGACTAGTAATAATCCCCCCTGTAAAAACGCAAACCTCAGACAGCCCTCCTCCCGAATACTTCGCTGGGTGACGTGCCTAGAAGCGCTGTGGGCTGTGGCACGCCGTCGTTCGGAAGAAGCAACCGGCCTCGGGCCTCGGGATTATTTAATTACATCGCCCGAGCCGTCGATTCCGGCACAGCGAGAATTGGAAGCTCTGTCCGCGAGATCGCACAATGGTCGGCTTCATCAAACAGGGCCATGTTAAGTCCATGTCCAAGCTCCGACACCGCAAGATCACTCACTCTCACTAACCTTCCACGCGAGGCGCGCTGTTGTAGCTCCCCGAGTGCGGAGCTTCCCACTACCTAACTAACGTGAGAGCCAGAGCCTGGGTCCTTGGCGGCCGGCTTGGCTTCCCGAAGTCTACTAATGGGAGCAAAGCATGACAGAAGCTGAAAAAGAACTACACTATTCTTAAAACGGCCACTGCTCAGGTCCAATCACATCTTGACAAGCTCACCAAACTAGCGCGAGCTTGGCATGAAAGCCAAGAGAGCGGCACGTCCTCAGCTCATATCTCGCGGCTAAGGCTCAGTGCTGCCTCACCGCAGAGTATGGGCATCACAATAGGCGCTGTTTGGACCCTTGCCAGTCAGTGGACAAAGGACTTGCACATCTTTGCTCCCCGAACTCGGTACTCTGCCACTCTCTCGTCATCACACCTCCAACTCCTGCCTCCCTCGAGATTTTCCTGTAGCTCGAAAGCTGTTTTTACCATGGCCAACAAGGCCATTTTCGTGAATTATGACGGCCCAAAGCTGGACAAGAAGCAGAAAAAGGCTGTCAGGTCGCAGGCCATGGTCGCGGTCCGCGGCCTGCAGAAGAAGCAGGCCATCTTGAAATGTCAGGGCAGAGTTCCACCATTCCATTCGTCTGGAACACTCACCGGTGGTCCGTCCGGATCCAGACGTGCAGGCATCTAATAATTAACCACTTCTACAGACGCGGCGGATGCCACCTCGTCGAAACCGAATCCTCGTTCGTAAGTACTGCATTCGTCCAACAAGCGCAAACAAGCGCAGCCTCCACCCGTAGATTTGGGTCCGGCTCGACTTCAGCATTGCCCTAATTAGGAAACTCGTTCGCTGACCATCCCACCCTGTCTGTCCATCTTGCAGGCTCGCTCCGGCCCCTCGGGACAACCAGAACGACAGCTGTCACACCGCAAACCTCCCCGAGAACGACGACAATGCCAAGGATGATACCACCCAGCAGGAGCAGCAGCAGCAGCAGGAGCAGCAGCAGCAGCATGCCACGGTTACACAACAACGGCAGCCCGCCAACAGCAGCCGGAAGCGCGACAAGCCGCTGCTGATGGTGACTGCCAACAACACCATCATCGCCCTTGCACGCCAACAACAGCCGCCCGCGCCAAAGCCAAACCCATGGGACCTCCTCCGGGGCGCCGCCCCGCAGTCCTCGACGCACATGACGGGCGTGGACGCGCGCACCTTCCAGATCTACCTCGGCCGGTGCGGCTCCTACACGTCCTATCTGGACGAGGGCTTCGCCCTGGTGCCCGGGTTCCGGCAGCCGAGCTTGTTCCGCCCGGACCTGTCCAAGGCTGCGTGCATCTACATCGGCTGGCTGTGGACGGCGGGCGTGCTGGACTCGTTTCGTGGCGGTTGTTGTGCGCTGCCACAGCAGGGTTTGGGTCCGGGTCTGGGTCTGGGTCAGGGCCTGGGTCAGGGCGGTGGTGGTGGTGGTGGTGGTCAGGGCGGTGGTGGTGGTATGATTGCCTATCCGTACTATGAGTATCAGGCTGTGAAGTAGTTGCAAAGGTTTATTGATGGGGCTGATGAGAGGGCGTTGCATGAGGTTGTGTATCCGGTGGTGGTTTTGGGCATGTTTGAGGTGGGTACCTAATTAGGGTGTTGATTTATCATTGTCTTCTTTCACATCGCTGGGGAAGAGGGATTACTCGCTAACAAAAACTCTAGATGGTCCGGTTCAGTCCCCGCGCGATCACCCATCTCGCTGCCGTGGAAAACTTCATCAAGTCCCGCGGCGGGCTGGACATGATGCCCGCTGCCATGCAGCACATCGTTATCATGTAAGTGTGCCTCTGAAATAATGCCCCCTCACTCCCCTCGCCGGTTGTCTAATTAGGTTCCTCCTCGTATTATAACAGGGCCGACATCCTCCAATGCGTCTGCCTCGCCACACCCCTGGCATTCCACGACCTCGGCTCCGACCCAGTCATGCGCCTGATGACCGCCGACGGCTTCCTGGGAGGCAACCAACTCCTCTCTTGCCCCCTCCTTCTCTGCGACGACGAAGACAGGGACTTTTCCCTCACAGCCCAATACGTCGATCCGGCTGTCTATGACCGCCTGATAGTCGTCCTCCAGGCCGCGAGCGACTCGTTCCGGCAGTTCTTCGACCCGGGCGTGGGTGTGCAGACCGGAAGTCCATCGTCGATCCACGATGGTCTGGCTGTGGACTTGATGTTGGACGGCATATTGGCAGACAGCTTGACAATTGCCGCGAATGACGTGCCTGGTCTCTTCTTGGAGACGTGTGCCTCGGCAGCGAGAATCATGCGCAAGACGCTCTCAGTCGGCTTGGGCGGGTTTGATGACCCTGAAAATGGGACGGATGTTCTGCTGATGTATCTCAACGCTCGGTTTCTTGGTCTGAAGGCGTGGGCGGGGTTGCCGTATGTCTACGTTTGGGTGTATGTTCCTCCCCCTTTTTACGTATTTTCAGTTTTTTGTGTTTGACTGACCGTTGATAGGAGCCTCGTCGGCTTTGCTGCCTCGACGGATGGACGGATGAGATCGTATTTTATTGCCGAGCTTGTCCGCTGCGCCTTTAGCTATGGGTGCTACCAGATGGAGGTCTTTTTGGGTACGTCCTTTCCGTTTGTTTTTCTGACATACAAGTCCTAGGTATATGAAATGGTAGCTGACTTGCATGCGTACCAGCTGTGCTTAAGAACTTTCTCCATCTCCGCAACGCCATCGCGGATCGCAAGATGGCTTTGCTCAGCATGCTACCAGGAAGAAGTTGGAACTAGTTTGGATCCAGTGTTGGTTGTTGGTCGTCGAGTCTCTTATATGTTGGGTATTGATAGAGGGGCATTGGCCTAGGTGTAGCAATTCGTCACTATTCCTTCTCCCTTGTGCTCCCATTTTCCCGTCCGCCTTTACGCCACTCTCAGACGTTTCACACTCGAGGTCAATACCCCCTGAATCCATTTTACCGCTAGTGAGGGACCATCGGTTGGAAGATCCACGAGAATCCCGGGTCTCGCAAGCCGAGCGTATCTAGCTCTTGGCTCTCGATCTAGGAGACCCGGGCTTCGCTACTTACACTCGCCATGACCGTCTCCCCCTGTCGCTGGCAAGCCTGGAATAACAACAATGCAACCTAGGTCTGGCTCAAGGACAAGCTCAAAAAGCTCTTGCTCCTTTTTTGTGCTCGGTTCAATCCACTTATGAGCACAGTCATGGTTGTCAATCATGCCAAAGGGGCAGGAGGATATTTATTTGTGATGATTTGTAATGCATTAGAATACCTATAGTAGATCACCTAAGTCTTAAACACCTATCAATGAGGTTACAGTCGACAATACGAGGTATCAAAGCTTGGGTTGTACCGACAGAATACTACATCCCGGATAGCAAGTTGTCGAACCACTTTTACCATTGGTGGCGGATATTTGCCCGTCATTACGGACCGCTACCAACTCAGGAAGGTCATGGGGTCACATCGCATCGTCGATATCAAGAAGCCTTGGAAATGTATCTTCGGTTGCTCCATAGTGTTGGATTTGATCACATTGGGTCCGTTTGTCAATGCACTCCTCCTGACAAAATGCTGACGCGCAGACGCCGAGACGCCGAGACCTCTTTGTAGAGAACAAACGGTGGACTGGCATGTGGGCTGGCCGAGATTCAGAATGCTGTATAAACAAAGACCTGACAGTCACCAGTGTCGAGCATTTCTCTTGCCCTCCCAAGCCCTCAATCCAACCCTCGGCCTGCATTCACTTCTCTGGTCCACATACCGATCTAATCCGCCATCATGAGGTTTCTCGTCGCTTTTCTGGCCCTGCCTACCGCTATCCTAGCGGCTCCCACCACCGAGGCCGCCGCACCTAACCCGCCGTATGATATCTACTCTCCCCGTTACCTCTCCGGCTAGCTGTATCCGGGGCCCATGTGCCGTCGTCCATGCCAGAGCGCCCAGCTAACACGTCCCGGATCCATCCGGGCTCTAGGAACTTCGTCATGGACAGCCTGGCTTGCGCGTGCCAGAATCCCGAGGGCGTGGTCAGGTCTGAGAACTTCTGTCTTGCCATCCAGGGGGGCAACGAACTTCCTACCCGTTACGGGGGTTATGGGGGCTATGTAGGTCTCGGCATACTGACACATCGGAAATGCGGACAGTCGACGTCTCGAGGCTAACTCTCAACCCCTCTCCAGTGCTACCGCCCTGTTGCTTGGGCCTATCAGATGGAAACCGTGTTCACCGATGCCGCTTGCAAGGAATGGTATACCGTGGCGCCCGAGTTCAACAAGGCTGTCTGCAAGCCCGTGAAGCTCTGCTTGGAACATCCGGGCGTCCCTGGCTATGAGGACTACTATAAGCTTTGCTAAGCGAAGATACATGCGTCTACCTGAAGACTGTTTCCAAGGCAGTGCAAGGGGTTGCCATGACAAGCCGAGGGCTGCGGTAGAGGGGGAGAAGCTGGGCAGATTTCTCGCCTTGCTCCGGCTTATAACTACAATATGTGGATTAGTAGTTCGTCTGACCTTTGCAATCCACACATACCCCTTTTCACTCTTATCTGCTTTGTCGTCATTGTGGTAGAATTTGGCTTCTTGTCCACCATGTTGCTCCCCGTCGCCCCTCTGGCCGTTACCATCATAGGTCCTGTTGCCGCCAAGTTGTTCTAGTTCTAGGCCAAATCCTAGGCAAGTGGAATGATTTCATTCAGATTGCGAAGGTTGAACCAAAACGAGGTATATATATCCACTCCCACTTCGACCATCCCAACTCCCCTCGCCAACCAATCCTTCTGTCGCTGCATGTTGAAGTCTGTTACAACCCTGATTTCGGACAAGGCTCAAGAATTGGACAAAGCCTCGTCAAGACCATGACATAGGTACCCAAAATTGTCCTCGACCCCTCACCGCGCTTCACCTCACCTACCCCCTATCACGCCTTGTAAAGTACATACACCTCCCCAACCGATCCATCACTCCCCACATACATCCTAGAGCCATCCGGATGCCAGGTGATCCCCGTCGGCCTCAAGCACGTCGCCGACGAGCACGAATTCTCATTCGGGCTTGAAGTCCACAGAATCTCCGAGTACCCCTGCGTGAATGGACTATCCGGGGGCGCAACAGGGTCATATGCTCCGCTTTCCAGCTTCTGGAACGGAATCTGGATGACTTTGTACCCGGTCGCCGGCTGGCGGTTCCACGACCCGTGCAGCGACACGTACAAGTTCTTGTAGTCCTGGTCAAACTTGCCGTCGATGGGCGCGCTGTGGGCCTTCATGGACAGCCGCGGCGGGACCGACTTCTTGGCACACGAGGCGTCGTTGAAGGTTGCGTTGGGCGTGATGACAAACTGCTCGCCGATCTTGAAGGCCGCGTCTTTGATAACGGACGGGTCGCCGACGGTCCAGCAGGTTGGGTAACCGTACCATTGTTCGTTGGATTTGGATGGGTCGCCCACTGGAATGATGTATGTCAGTAATAACCCGTGAATTGCCCCTGAACGTCTTGGGATGCAATTGACTCACGGTAGTTCAGCTCCTCGGCCGGGTTGTCGATATGGACATCTACCGACGTGCCACCGATGGTCCGTTTAAGCTCATCACCACTGTTCTCAACCCCCCAAACCCTGAATCAAGTCAGTATGTGTTCCCTCGTCAGCAGACAGAAAAACTTACATATTATTCCCATCAAAAATGATGCCAATCTCATTCCGCAGCCCATAGCCCAAATACCACCCCTGGGTGTTATAAGTCCACCCTCCCGCCGGCGTCTTGGTCAGATCAAAAACCTTGACAATCGCCCGCCCCGTCTCCTTCTTGACCGACGCATCATCGATATTCCCACCACTACCCAGCGACACAATCAGCAAATCGGGCCGGTTGGGCGGCACCGCCAGCGTGCGCGAGTTGTGGCCGCTGGGGTTCATGCCGCGGACCACCGCCGTCTGGCCCGTGGCCGTCATGGTGGCGGCGTCGTAGCGGTACGACCAGGCCGTGGGCGCGGCGCTGACGTAGAGCGTCTTGCCGTCCGGGCTGAGCGCGAGCCCGTGGTTGAGCTGCTGGTTGGCGAGGACCGTCCTGGTCGCGTTGATGCACCCGTCGGCGCCGAGCGTGTGCGCCGTGACGCCCAGCCCCGTCTGCAGGATGAGGAGGTGCCCCTCCGTGTCGAAGACGAGGCTGCGCGGCTTGGACAGGCCCGTGGCGAGGAGCGTGTATTTCCAGCCCGAGGCCGCGCTGAGTTTGTAGCTGGATTTGGCCGTCACGCCGGGGCAGGAGGCCGGGATGGGGAGGGTTTGGCGCGGGGAGAGGCCAGGGAGGGATTCATCTTGAGCCAGAGCTAAGAGAGTGTTGAGATGGTTAGCAGCATGCGGGTGGTGTGTCAAATGGGTGTGAGGGAAGACGTGCCTGAGCCGAAGACGGCCAGCGTGGTTGTTAGAGTCGCCTGGAACCAATGCATCTTGACTTCACGAGGTTCAAGTTGCCAGGAAAAGGTTACAGAAAGTGGATCGGGGAGCCATGTGAGAATCCTTGGGATTTAAGTACCAACCCATGTGTTCACGATAGAGCATGAGTTACGAGAGTGATCCCCACAGCCCCCCTACAATCTTCTATCTAACCCCACGAATCAGTCGTCCCCTTCGATTGCGGTAAAGTGGGATAATTGCTCGGCAGTTTACGTCCGAGTTGTCACACATATAGTAAGTATACCCCGGTTGGGCTAAACCCCGCAGAGGAGAGAGCATGGAGGAACAAAACAATTCCCAAATTCGGGTTCAAGAGGCCGAGAATTAAATTGCCAGCTTGAAATAGAGAGATCACCCGGCTGAGGTGGTACTCTCTATGTCTTGGCTTCTGCTCGCTTAAGCTAACGACTCATGCTCCGATGGTAGGTTAAGATAGGATCGGCATTGGGGTATCAGTAAGCATGGTGAAAGACACAAGACCGTTAATGGCGTCACTTGGGTTTAGCCCCTTGCATTATAGGCTAGGAAGACCAAATGTTGAAGTATATCTATGATTTAGTTTAGTCCGCTCTCCTAAAATACTTAAGGAGTTTCGACCTCCTTGATCTCCGAACACCGCAGAACTACATTTAGCGTAGTTACAGAATAAAAAAAGCAAGGCCAACGTCGTTTCGTCTTCGTTAACACCAGAAGGGGGGTCGACTGGACTACGCTGCTGCTTGACACTCCTGCCCCTGAAGTCCGAACCCCTGACAGAACCCCGCAATGGCAGGCGTGTGAGCTTCCTGAATGCATCGTCAGCAACTTATCTTGAAGACAAAGAGACGCTCAACTGACCGCAAAGTTCAGGCTCCACAATGGTGTTTCCGTTCCAGCCACTTTCTTCGTCAGACTGGCACCGATCGAGGTTCCAAAGTTGAGGCTCCCCTGCAGCCCATTTTGATACTCTCCGCACACGGTGCAGTTTGACGCTGTCGCTGTCAGTGTCTCCAAGAGGGCCAAGATATCACAACAAGGGAAGCACTCACAAGTGACAGCCTTCAGCGTGGCCGACAGCGTCGGTGCATCCGCCCTCAGCTCGGCCGCAAACCCCGTCTCTGCATCATCACACAGTTCCATCAGCCACAGGGTCCCCAAAGAAGGACAACCCCAATACAGCCTGTTCAAAAAAAGATCACTCACCAAAAACGCTCACCTCCACCCCAACAGCCGCCCTCAAAAACACGGCCGCCCTCGTCTCAACCGACGCATCCGCCCTAAACTCCTCCCTCCGAAACTCCACCCCCCACCCCTTCTTCACCTCACCACCATCCCCCCTCTCCTTCAAAAAATCCAACCTCGCCACCGACCCCCCCTCCACAACCGCCGTACCCCCCAGCGTAACC
The DNA here is from genome assembly GCA_033296705.1 of Chaetomidium leptoderma. Taxonomy (NCBI): domain Eukaryota; kingdom Fungi; phylum Ascomycota; class Sordariomycetes; order Sordariales; family Chaetomiaceae; genus Chaetomidium; species Chaetomidium leptoderma. Next base: position 15,580 of record MU857102.1, on the reverse strand, counting down.
CCCACCGCACCCTTCACCGCGCCCACCTCCATCCCCACACTGACACCCACCGTCGGCCCGAGCGTGATAATCCCCGGAATTGCCACGCCGCCCGGCGCAAGCTCAAAGAGCGGCAGGCTCTGCGCCACAATGGGCTCGAGCACGTCGCCCTTGAGGGTCAGGGCTAGGATCGCGGTGGCGGTGAGGTTTTCGGGGAGGGAGACCTCGATGGAGGCGGCTGTGAGCTTGAACCAGCGGGCGGAGAAGTGGGCTTGCACCGTGAGGGAGCCCGAGGTGTGGCAGGCGAGGCAGGTTGCGGAGAAGGCTAGGGGTGGCGCTGGCGCGGGGAGGGTGAAGGTGAGGGGTTGGTTGGGGGCGGTGAGGTTTGTGGTTAGGGGGATTGTGAAGGCTGGGGAGAGGGAGAGGCCGGCTGCGGAGAGTGGGTTGTTGTTGTTGTTGTTGTTGGTGTGTGGGGTGAGGTTGGAGATGGCGTTGGAGACTGCTTTGGTTGTGCCGGTTGCGATGGTGTGGGCTATGTCGGCTGCCTTGTCGGCTGCTTGGTTGGCAGCGTCTTCGACCTTGTCGATTACTTGGTTGGCGGCATCTTCGATCTTGTCGACAGCTTGGTTGGCGGCGTCTTCAATTTTGTGGGTGATTTTATCCAGGATGCCTGGGTGTCGGCGGTGTCGGGCCGCGGGCGGGACGGCGGCGTGGCCCACGGTCAGGTCAAAGGTATGTGCTGCTTGCTTCCACGTCGTCTGCTGAACCTGCAGCATGGCAGTTTCGGCCTCGTCGTTGTACACGAGCCCCGTGACGTTGTAGAGGATGCGCTCCGTGTTCCAGCCACAGGCTCCTGCGCCGACCAGCAAGAGGAAGCGGTTGTCAGCAGCCTGGTTCACCCACTGCCAAATGTCTTCGGCGTCGTTGAAGTCGGCCTCTTCGGCGAACTGCAACTTGAGTGTACCCGAGTCGGTGGATGGACATGTCACTTGGCGGACCATGTCATCGATGAGCTCGAGGTTGACTACGTTCTCGGTCTCGTCGGGCGTCTCAATCCGAAGCCTTGCCACAGTGCCATCTTCGCCAGCCCAGTAGAGTGTTTCCTCTCCCTTGAGCTCTAGGGCCGTTCGGCGGTCCCGTTTCGAATTTCCCTGTCTGGTGATGCGGAGTGGCTGCAGGATGACAGGGCCCGGACCAGTCGGCGTGTCTCGGCGAACACGGTCGGTGCCCGGTGAAGAGATGGCTTGTTTATTGTTGCCAAAGTGCCGCGCAGCTAAAGACCGAGCGGGCCCGGCAGCAACGCGACCACTCCATGTCGAGGTTACAGCCAGGAGAGCGTGGATTATGCTCGTGTGTAAGAGGACCATTGCCGCGGCCAAGTATTAAGGAATGGAAGTACCGTAGCGGTGTCAAAAGAATGACTGGAAAAAGCAAAAGAGAGAGACTGCCTGCAGAGGGCTTTGCGATGCCTCGAGGAAGGTCCTCATATTTTAATAAACATATTTGTGAGCACATCAAGGGGTTGACATTTAGGTTTAAGCTTGTTTGTCGACTGCAATTGGTTACTTCACATGTGAGCTTGGCATGTCGCAACCCCTGAATCGCAGCCCCTGAAAGGAGAGGGACCTTGAGATTGCATTGAGAAGCCGGAGCAGCTCAGCGGCGCTGTGAAGGGGTGACAAGGGGCAATGTACCATAAACCCCTGTGATTCGCCGAGGGCTCCGGTGACCACTGTGTTTCAAGATCGTCCACCCTTGAGGTATCCAGGGAAGGATTGACGAATCGCGGGCGAGCTCGTTTAGAGCTCCTTGAGCTCTACACCGAGGCCCGGGACGGCAAAGGCGAGTGTGGAGATGGACTCGGCCGCAACCAAAACAATGAGAATAGTGTTTCACCCAAGACGGAACCCCAAACAGCACCAAACCCTGGATCCTTACACAGCCCTAACCCTCCACTTTCCGCCCCTCCCCCTTCCCCTCCGGACCGGGCCCCTTGCCCTCCCCCACTCCCCGAGCCGGAGCCGGAGCCAGAGCCGGACCCGGACCCGCCCCGGGCATCGTGTCATAACACTCCCACCCCTCCGCCAACTGTATCACAGCCGACCTCGTAAAAATTTGCCTTCCCCCCCCAACCCCTCCCAATCCAACCCCTGATCAATCACCCCGCCCTTGAACGCCGCCACACCAGGCCTCATCGTCTTGCCATCCGCCAGCAGCGCGGCCTGCAAGAGGCGCACGCCACACCGGGGGGGGGGGGCAGAAATAGCAGCGCATCGTCAGTGCCGCCGCTGTCGGTCGGGTGCCTCAAACACGTGCCAGCTTGGGCCTCGAGGTTCGGGCGCGAGCGGGAACAAACGCGAGGGCGGTCGGGAAGTTAGACGGACGTGCCCAAAGGCCGAAGCCCGATTGCTTGCGGCAGGAGGTGCAGTGGCAAAAGGACATTCCTGATGGGGTCGGGTGAGGGTGATGGTGCTGGTGCCGCATTGGCAGGAGACGGGGAGGCCGGCCGTGGCCGTGGCTGGGGTGTGGGGTTCAGGGTTGTTGGGGGTGGTGTCCGTCATGGTTGTGGGTTGGTTGGTTGGGTTGCGTTGGGGTGTTTTGTGTAGAGGTGTTGGCGTCCAGCTTGGAGCTTCGCTGTATTTGGGGGTGAACGGGAAGCTCAATCCTGAAGAGGGGCAGCGGTATTCAATATCCCTGCATCAGTCGCGGTCAATCTGACTCATCCAGGCAAGCTCGCATACCTGTTTAAGAAAGAGATATCACAAGAAGGGCGCCAGGGCCACTCTCAAACTTGAGGTGAGGCGTTTCTACATGTACATCAGGGTGCCCTCCCTATCCCAAACGTTGCGCTCGACTTCCTCCGTTTCCCGCCGCTTGTAGTCCGCTCCAAATGGTCCGCATCTTGTTGCGCCTGCTTGAGATAATAATCTCCTGGATCTTGTTGGTTCGTCGGCTCCCCAATACGCCGCGTCTCGACCACCTCCACCGACGTCCGCTTCAGAATCCCGCCGTTTGTCACGGTTGCTTCTCCTCCCTCAAGGTCTGTATCGTACGTTGTTGTTCCGCAGTCTTCGTCGTGGCGGACATAAATATGCTCCTCGCTCCCGTTCATCGAAAAATTGGGGATGGGGTTGACGCTCCGTGGGCCCATCCCGCGACGAGGATTCTTGTCCTCGAGCTGAAATCCTCGCCCTCTCGTGTCTCCGCTCTTTGTGAGTTTTGAAATCTTGTTGGATATTTTGTTTGACGATGACGTGGACCGTAGACTGCCGATGATGGGGCGCAAACAGCGGGCAATCAGGGGTGAGATCATGGGCACATTGGAGGTGACCACGGCAACAAACGTCTCTCGTACGGCCCATGATCCCGCTTTTTGGGCGCCGTTGATCGGGTCCTGTAACAAGCCCGTAGCATCAGCGATGGCCCCCTTTTGGGTTCCATTCGCGGGGAGGGGGTTACTCACAGCAATAATGAGAGCGCAACGTAGAATGGCTGCCGTCGTCACAAAGATGCCGCCAGAGAAGAGCAAGATGAGGCCGGCCTTCTTAAGGGGCTTCAGCGAGGACGTCCAGAGCATCGGGATTGGTATGCTCATGAGATAAATGTCTGTCAACACGTTCAAAACGACTGTGACAAAGATGTCAATTTCTGAGATGGCAGGCTGGCAAAAGACTATTGTCTATCAGCGCATGTCTGGCAATACGGGCAGGGGGGTGTGTCTCCTTACTCCCGGGATCGGGGTAAATCTGCCAATTCTTCTCAAAGGGGTAGCACCCAAAAAGAATGGAAAGCAGAACTGCAATCCAAGTGACCACGATGAGAACAAATCCCGCGTAGATCCGCTTATGGAAGCCGAGGCCATCCTGCAAGGATGTCAGTGATTCGGGCTCAAGTTGAGGTACTCGGGGGCCGTACTGTTAGACGTAGGAAAAAGGTGCACATGGCCGCCTTGATAACCCAGAGGAGAAAGGTGTAGGTGGACCAGCCCGCTACTTGCGTCTTGGAACCGTTGACCCTATAATGATGAGACACTGAGTGTACTGTCGAGGGTCGGCCGTCTTACCGCAACTGATACTCCTCACCATTTGGGTCCAGCAACCTCCGCTCCTCGTCGGTCATGGCATTGTTGGCAAGACCTTTCCAAAAAGCCCCGACCGAGTAGGCGAGATATGTCTCGATAGAGTAGGCTACCTGTCTGCAAGTCAGCGAAGGCTCAAATAGTCGTAATAGGTAAGCACTCACGGCGGCAACGACCATGAGATAGTCGTCTGCATGGAGACGTTTAAACCCAGATGAAGATATCCTGACATATAATCGGAGGCCGATGATAAACAAGCCGATGCCGAGCAAGGCAAATGCTTCTTGCACAAATGCGTCCATGGTTGGTAATTCCAGGTTGTCGGATCGCAGAAGAGTCTCAAATGAACCGCACACCGGATGCCGGGACGTTGATGGGGCTGCAAACCGTGTGAATAAATGTAGAGAGTGGATGCCTATGGACGACGAATTGGTAAAGAGGGAGCGGCGGTGGCGTCACTGTCGTGCCCATCCACCTAGACTGCTAACCCATAAGCGGCCTCGCGGCGAGGAAAGGTGAAGGTGAACGAAGTTTAACAGAAGGAAAGCCTGCGGTGACCGGAAGGAAGACGAAAACCTCAAGCATAAATCACCTGGCAGGGTTTCACCCTTTATCCAAGCACTCGGCTGCCTCTGAGCCCGCTCCTGGGGAGGTATGGAATCTCCCGCACTGGTGTTACAGCGGAGTATATTTCGTGTGAAGCAACAGCTGGCGGAGCACAAAATACTTGAGTTTGGTGCACCACAGACTCGGGATTGGGGGCTGCAATTTGGCAAGCCACCCACACAAGATAGCCCCCGGTTTGTGGTTGGCATTCGTCCCTCGCACAACAGGTTCATGAACGGGGACGGACAGCGGAGCTGGAAATGGGAAACCGCAAGAAAGGAGACGACAGGGGGCGGTTCGGAGCTTGAGCCGGGAAGGTGCAGCTTTCCTCGAGTTTACGACCCTCGTAGCATGCCTGGTCCATGCAAGACGGCGTCTTCCGGTGGATCAATGAGAACGATCCGATTGTCGTCGGGGACACAAACAGCGAATGGGGTTTAGCGAACTAGCAAACATGAACTGGGATCAATCAGAGGTCCCTGCACTGTCCTCGAAGTACCATCAATGGCTTGGAAGGCGCGCTGCCCATCAATACGTGATGGACAAGCGGCACACACTGTGACACACACCTCTTTCCTCGCTCGCCTGAGATGCAGCGCGCTACCCTCAGGCTCGTGTTAGGTTGCCGAGGGTTGCCTTCCAACCTGGAAGTTCCACGTTGGGGCTGGATCCGAGGTGAAACTGAAGAAGCAAATGAAGCATTCGCCACGCCATGTTGACACATTCTTCAATTCTTCGTTTGTCATCGAGTACCGAGACACGGCTGTTCCATCATTTCCGATTCCAATGTTTCCAGACCGATCCAGATCGACGCCTGGGCTTTGCGGCGCCTCGGCCCGATGGCCAACGATCCCAAGACGCGCACAGATGCGCCGGTCAGAACGGCGAATGTCCCAATCTCCCACAACGCCACCTTGTGCATCGAGCGGGCCAAATGCACAACATTGTCAAAGAATACTTGGGTACATTTTCTCTCAACCCAAGGTAGTCTGTTGACGTAGCCCGTCATTTCCAGAACGGACCCAGGACACACCACGACACGGCAATTCCGGGTCCCCTTCGTACTTCAGTTCAGTGCTCGAACTCGCGAGAAACGCCGGTTCGGCCGGGACACCTTCCCGGTGGTCGGGAATCGGCGCCGAGTCTTTCAGGGATGGTGATTGGTCCCGTCTCCCACCTCTACTCTGTCGAGGTTCAAAACCCGGGGTGAGTCTCGCGATCGCCAGTTGATCCTTCCCGTGCTCAACTAGACACGAGACAACCGTTGAGTCGAGAACTCGTTATGTGGAGAGTTGGGGTCCGGGGGGTGTTGCGCTCAGGCGTACAACGCGTCCCGAAGATCGAGCCCCGGCCGTGGGGGAGTTGCATTCGCGGCAACCTTATTATTCTTTTGGGATTTCCGGTTCCTGGAACGAGAACCCATCCTCCTGAGTCTGGGCAACCCCACCGGGATTATTACGGAGTACTCCTTTCCCAAACGCTGCGGCGTGAGTTGACAGTGGGAAAAAATGAAATGGTTACTCCGTACAAACTTGCGATCCTCGAGGTGGCTCTTCTGCTTGATCATCACCGAATAGGGCCGAACTAAAGCACACACGAGCGGGGTTTAGCGCGCGCCTGAGCGGGGAGAGCTAAGCTCAGCGAGCGCGACCACCTCGAAGCCTCGAATTTAGAATCGCGACAGTGTCAATGTACCTACTTTACAGGTTGCCCAGCATCTTTGAGGCGTTCTGCAAGTTGCGGCTTACCATCTCCGTGTGAAGCGTCAAGGGAGAGAACCGACCGCCTGGGTCACCGCCGGATTGGCAAAATCTTATGCGCCCCCCCCTCCTGCTCTGCAATGGTCGCCGACCACATGGCGGACAGGGGGGCGGAAGCCACAGTTCGCTTGCCGAATGGGAACTGGCGTTGCAACCGCAGATTCTTCCGACGTCCGGCGACCACGAGTTTCAGCTCCGGCCCCGCCTCACCGCAACCTCACTCACTCTGTGATATCTCTCGGCCGAGCTGAAGACTGCGTCAGAACCAGCAGAGAAACAGGACACTCGCTGCCTCCCCGTGACCTCCTGGATCTACCTCACAATGGAGACTCTTGACCTTGTCGTTATCGGAGCAGGCAGGTGCCTCATTCGTCTAGGCCCAGTCCAGTACTCCATTGCTAACACCTAACCCACGGTAGGCTTCTTCGGCCTTGCTGCCGCAAAGACATTCCACCAACTGAATCCCGACAAGACCCTGGCCATTCTGGATTCTGGCTCGGTTCTCGGGGGCGTCTGGTCCAAGGACCGGCTGTATCCGGGCCTCAAGACGAACAATATGCTGGGAACGTTTGAGTACCCCGACTTTCCTATGCACAGCGATGTCCTCGGCGTGAAGCCCGGGGAGCACATGACTGGCGAGGTGATGTACCGGTACCTCACTATGTATTCTGAGAAGTTCGGCATCATCGACAAGATCCGCTACCAATCCGTGGTCCTCGCTGCCGAGCACCAGGATGGCGCTGAAGGAGGTTGGGTCCTGACAATCCAAACCGACAACGGCCAGCACCAGATATATGCGCGCAAGCTGATCATGGCCGCCGGTCTCACCTCGGAACCATTTTTGCCGCGCATCGAAGGCCAAGAAGACTTTGGAGTGCCCCTCTTCCATAGCAGGGATTTTGGGAAGTATGCAGTCACGCTGGACTCTGCCAAGACAGTGACTATATTTGGCGGGACAAAATCGGCCTGGGATGTTGTGTATGCGTATGGTTCAAGGGGTGTCAAGGTCAACTGGGTTATTCGAGGTAGGGCGTGTTCCCAGCTTGTGCTTCTTTCCCAAGCTTACATGTCGGCATCCAGAGAGCGGGCACGGTCCGTCATGGATGGCGCCTCCGTACGTCACGCCATTGAAGAAATGGCTTGAGAAGCTTGTCCGTGAGTATGCCCCTGACAGTGGATGCGGCTTGTTCATATGCCTTGTTTTGTTAACCATGTCGTCCAGACACACGCCTGCTTACATGGTTCAGCCCTTGCATCTGGAGCGACGCCGGCGGCTACACTGGGATTCGCAGCTTCTACCATGGGACCGCCATCGGTCGTATCATCACAAATGCCTTCTGGTCCATTCTCGGCAACGACGTCATCACGCTGAACAAATACGACTCCCATCCTGAGACCAAGAAGCTCAAGCCGTGGAGTCAAGCCATGTTTACGGCCTCCTCCTTCTCCATCCTCAACTATCCAACCAACATCTTCGACCTGGTGCGCAACGGCACCGTCAAAGTGCACATCGCCGACGTCACGGGCCTGTCCGCGAGGACGGTGCACCTATCCGATGGTACACAGCTTGACACAGACGCACTCTGCTGTGTCACCGGCTGGAAGCACGTGCCACCCGTCAAATTCCTGCCAGAGGGCATCGACAAGGAGCTAGGCCTTCCTCACAACCCCTCCGAAGGCGGCCTGTTCACTCCCGAGGCAGTGGAAAAGGCCGACGAGGAGATCCTCTCCCGCTTCCCGCGCCTCCGCGACCAACCCGTCCAAAACAAAAACATGAAACCCCTCCTCGCCACCAAGGGCCTGACCACAACCGACGAGATCAACCCCTCCACCCCGCTCACCCCCTGGGCGCTCTACCGCTTCATGGTCCCGCCGTCGGCGCGCTTCCTCCAGACCCGCGACATCGCCTTTGCCGGCGTCCTCCTCAACTTCTCCACTTCGCTGGTCGCCCACGCCCAATCCATCTGGATAATGGGGTATTTCAGCGACCAGCTCCCCGCCGCCGTCCTCCCCCCCCTCAAACCCCGCCCGTCGTCAGACACTACTGCTACTCCAGCCGAAACGACCAAAACCCTGGCCGAAATCCGCCGCGACACGCTCCTGCACGTCCGCTTCGGCAGGTGGCGCCACCCAGCCGGGCACGGCACCCAGTTTCCCGACTTTGTCTTTGACGCGCTGTCGTATGTGGACCTGCTGGTCAAGGACATGGGGCTGGAGGTGCATCGCAAGGCGGGGTGGTGGGCCGAGATGACGGACCCGTACGGGCCCGAGGACTATCGGGATTTGGTGGGTGAGTTTGGGGCGGCTGTCGAGGCTAGGGGTTGCTGATTCAGGTAGGGCCGCCTGTGCCTCTCTGTTTGTGGTTGCTGCGCGGCTTGGTTTTGTGTGTGGGTTGGATAAGATGTGTGTTAGGTTGAGTCATGTGCTTCGACGTTCGTTGGATACCTTTTTTTCTTTTTGATGTGGGCAATTGTGAGGGGCGGGCGGGCGATGGTCTCGGGTTTGTTGCTTTTCTTGTCGCCGAGGACGATACTGCAGATTGACAGGAGATACCGCGATGCGACACACCAGCTACCTGTACATTAGTACAGATATCTGGAATCAGATATTCGTGACTCAGACTCGGGACATGCTAGCATGATTGCTTGTTTGCCCATTATGTTGTGCATCAAGTCTGAAGCATGGAAGATCCCCCCCAGCCGTCATGATGGACCGCGGAAACAGCAATAAATTTGATGAGTATCATCCCAATCATTGCTTATGACGCAACAAAATCTGTTGTTGCAAATGACCAGGACCATCCATCCAGCAAGCTGAACGCGGTCTGTCAGAAACGCCAAGACGGGCCCTTCCCGAACCGATACTTATGTATCATTCCCCGTTTGTCCAAGTAAGAAAAGAGGACATGTCACTGCACATTCGGGATGTTGGCTCTGCCCATGTGAGAATGTGCTACAAAAGGCAATCCCATGTTTGGCAACCGTCTGGGCAAAGTTTGTGGTTGCAGCGCCAGTTGGCAACTCATGTACGGAATATGTATTCTGCACTGAACCCGCAACCATGGACCTAATGGTGTGGGGGTGGATCGCCGGAACACCAAAACCTTATTCTGTGGAGACATGCCAAGATCTCGAACTCAACGACATGTCAGTCGATGCACATGGGTTTTGACGGAGGATGATGTCGCATAATGAAAATTGCAGAATGTTGTTGGTACTACCAAGAGCTACAATCTGTCAATCGACCGAAAAGACAAGCGGCGAAACAATTTGGGTGTTGGAACCTTGGGCGCAATGCACCGATGGTTGTTGTGAAGTGCTTGGGAGCGAGGCGCAGGTCTGGTGTGCGGGCGGAAGGAATGGAAGCCCGGGCATCTCGACGTGCGACGGCGACATTAACACAATCTAGGAAAAGAAAGGCAAAAAGATGAGCTTGACATGTTTGGCCACCCCCGACCCTCATCCCCCGACCCTCTCCCCCGAACCCACATCCCCCGAGCCCCGACGATGCCACAGACGTTACTGTCCGTTGTGGTGGCCGCAAGCGGCCCCACGAAAATGCCAGATAAAATTGCCATGGACCATCGCCCACCCAGGGAATCGAACCCTGGGTGCAGAGAGTGGTGGCGGCCCAAGCCTGGGGTACGCCATTAACCACTTGACCAAGCATGCCAATGATTTGTGTTGCTAAGCGGTGCAGCAATTTATCTTATTAAGGGCAAACGGTTGCAGGTGGCAGCTAATGCGCCCCGACCACCGTTTATTCCCGTCCGACTCCCATCCTTTGACAGCGTGGCACCGCTCCCGTCCCGGTCACTTCATGTTGAGCATGGTGACCGCATCCAGCCTCATGTCCAAATGTTCCCAAATTTGGGCCATCACTACAGCAGACACTGACATTTACGATGCGATGTCGATGTCTCCACCTCAACAGAAGCTTCGGGCTTTGAACTAAATGTTTTACGCCTTCAGTATTGCCCAAGCTACCAGTCATGGTGGTTTGGCAGCATTCATTACACACATGAGCCCCACCGACTGAGGATAGTTGTTGCCAGTTTGACCTTTGGTGACATCACACGGTGTTGTTCAGACCAGGGAGTTCATGACTAATTTGAGTTGAAAATTGAGTTGAGTGCGCGCAGACGGGAACGACGCGATATAAATCCGGACACCCCACCCCCAATTTCTCATTTGCCAGTCATCACATGGAAGTCTTCTTCAGACACCTCCAGCAGACGCCCCCCACCACCAACACGTACAACGCTTTATCTTTTTGACCTCCTCGCCTTCAACCTCTCCGCTCTCAATCTCTTCACCGTGAACCTCTTCGCTATTCTGCATCACCGTTGCCCTCAGTTAACTTGCACCACCATCAAATTAACCAGAACGGTCGCGGTCGTAAGTGTTCTTCTTCTGCTCTTTATCACGCTTTTGACACCCCAAGCTGCCAATCCCCGTCAGCGGAACAAATCTAGTGGCGAATATCATCGAACCGTTTCCCTTCCAGTTGACATCCGGTTCGACACCCCGACCACGGTTCCCAACGTCCCCGTTTTACCGGGACTCTACACCACGTCGGCTACCTGCGGCAGACCACAGAGAACGGGTTGGCGAGCCAAACTGTCCCCCCAGCTTTCTGTCGCTGTCGCTGTGAACCGCTTCCTCCGTGACACTGGAGAGCTTTGCGGTGGCACGGAATTATTTCTTTGCCTGAGCGAAGAGGCGGTTGACTCGAAAGACGACTGAATACGCGGGATACGGGCGGCATCATGCTCCTCTGCGCTTTGTATATCAACCTGTATATTACGAATACGCTAATTACACCTGCCCGCCCCTACTTGCTCGCTTCGGTATCACCTTCTCTTATCGTCGTCCTCGTCGTTTCAGACCTCGAATCACAATATCCCCAAGCGCAACGCATTTTGTATTTTGGGAAGACAAAGCATTTTTCTTGTCCTGAAATCTAGCAGCGGCAATTGGCAACGCAGAATAAGACAGCAATATTCACTTCCTGTCCCATGATATGTTTTGATCTCTTGTGAACGGCCGGCATTGACCGTTCTCTCTGCGATGATGGGACCCTCCACATTAATGCAGAGGGTTTAAACATGGAACCCTCGGACGATACCGTCGAGTGGGTGCGGCCGACCGAGTTGGGGCATCTCTAAATTCAGCCTGTTGACGCAGTACTTAATCGAAGTATGAGTTGCGCGCAACACAGACGACCAGGTAATTGGGAACCATTATGATTCCGGGGGCATGGAGATCGACGAATGGAAGACGTTAGCAATTACAAGATGAATACACAAGATAGTTGCACCAGCTCCGTCTGGCCCCGTCATCCACTGCAGCGGACCTAGCTTTGAGTTATGTGCCATCGTGCTTTACGCAACCGCAGACTAGTGGATGACTCGGAGCCAGCTCGTTCCAATATGTTTCGTGTTTCTCGGTGGAAGTACCCATGAATGAAGCCACAATGGACTGCCGATTGTGTTAGCGTTGTTTTTATCAGACGGAAGAACAATAGGTGCTGGGCTCTTGCTATTGAACCCATTGTCATCCGAACTGAATAGTAGGTAGGTGATTCTCGAGCCCCAACTTCCACATTTGCCTACTTAAACGCCCACTTTTGAACCTTCTTCCTTTCCAAACATCGCAAACCCGAATTTTGTCTGCCCTGGTCGCTCTCTTCTCGCGACCTCTGCTCTCCGTTCGGCTTCCTCGCGCCTGCCCCCTCCGTTCGCCCTTGTGCTGCCTCGCGCCTGCTCTTCGCGCTCGCCCGCCGCCCGCCTCGACCCGCCTCGACCTCTTCGCGGTTTCCTTTTCTTTTTTTTTTCCGGCAACCCCTCCGCCCTCCAACCTCTTCCCGTCGCGATCTTTTTTTTCAGCCGCCCCCGCCGACCACTACAAACTGTAAGTCTCGTGTTTTAGAAATCGAATCATGCTAAATGGGGCCTAATATATTTATTTATAGTTTATAAAAAACATCGAAAGCGACGATGCCTGCCGCAGTGCTGAAGGGCTGCCTCCCCCGCAATGGGATGAAGTGGTAAGTACATTTTATCGCCGCCCTGGGTTTTCGTTTGCGTATATACGAGGTTGCCCAACATGCCTCCTCAGTCCACTGCCTGCTGGAAGCTCGACAACATCCCGATTTCCAAAGCTTAAGATCGTCTTTACCCCCAATACCTTTTTATCGCACCAAAATCACCCGTGAAGCTCGATAACATCCCATCCCATCTTTCAAAGCTTCAAGATCGTCTTTTCCCCCAATACTTTTTTCACCACACTAAAATAAAAATACAAAAAAACTAAACACCAATCTAGGGGCCAAGGGGCGGCGCCCAACGTTACCCGCCGCCACCGCATCGACGCCAATGTGGTGGCCGCCCTCCGTTCGCTCGGCGTCCCGATCCAGAAGCGGGACGTCCAAGTCGAGTTCACCAATCTGGTGAACGAAGCCACCGCCCTCGCCGAGCGTGTGGTTGCCGTCCTGGGTCGGGACGTCGAGCGATCGGAGTTCACGCTGGAACTCCACCAGCACAACCGCCTCGGCCGGCTCCTCTCCCCGCTCGATTTCGAGCAAATTTTTACGACGATTGTGCTAGCCCGGTACCGGTACATTTCGGACCGGTGGGACGACGACCTGGTGAGTTCGCCCTTCCCGCCTTTTCTTCTTCTTGTGCCAAATAGCCCTCTATCTGCCGGACCACGCCTAAACACCGCGAAATCCCCATTGGGACGGAAGAGAGGAGGCGCGAGCATTTTAAATACTTTGTCTTGACAAACTTGACTGTTCCTTCCTTTCAGGCCACAGTGCTAACTTCAGACAGCCGGACGAAAACCCGGCCAACCATTGCCACCTCGCCCGCGCCGTCGACGCCTTCGAGAAGGCAGCGTGGTTCTGGTCGACCCCAGTGGCGTTCCTCGAGGACGACCACATCCGGGCCGACGAGAGGGGTCGTGCCTCGTCGGAGTCGGACGGGGAAGACCAGAACCGCGCTGCCGACTCGTCGGCCGCCACCACCAACCCTGGCGCTGCCGCTGCCCCCGCCGCTGGTTCTGCTGCCGCCGCCGCCGCCGCCTCCATCGCCGCAGCCAACGACTCGGCGGTCGTCTCCCTCGCCGCCGGTGTCGACGCGATGGACCTCGACGACGCCGAGGATGTTGGCTCGGAGATGGAGGTGGACTAGACTTGTCCAAGGGAGGGTGAGGATGGATGGGTTTGCCCCGGGCGGCCTCTTCTCTTTTTTTTCGGTCGTGAACTTGGGACTTTGGGGGGGAGGAGTGGGTGAGACGGGACTTGCCCTGCGGGGCCTCTCAATTTTTTTGACGTTCGGAACTTGGGACTTTGGGGGGGAGGAGTGGGTGAGACGGGACTTGCCCTGCGGGGC
>MU857101.1:0-37149 GCA_033296705.1 Chaetomidium leptoderma | reverse complement strand
CAGACTATTCCGCTTAATGCACCTATTTCCATGATATCGGCTTTCCCCGTATCAGGTAGCTGGTTTATAAACCTTATCGAATAGATAGATATTCTATTACCATCGCTAGTTGGAGAGTAATCTTTTATGGTAGTATTATAATAGTAATTACTATACAAAGGTTAGCGCCTATTAAGTAATAACTTAATTAACGAAAACTATAAAAGATATAGAAGGAAAGTAGGTATATAGTCGGTATACAACTATAATCTAAATACCCTTCTAACTACTAATCTGTACCTGGGGGCCTACTTGCTATATCTACTACAATTGCCCGTTCGCCCTACCTACAGCCTTTGTAGGGAAGTGTAGGGTACGTACGGGCATAGATATAAAGCCCTTATATGTACTACTGTAGGTAACGTTACGCCGTGCTATTATAGATATTATATTCGGTAGCTAGGTTAGTCGATCTTATATATATCCCTTTAAATTCCTTTAGTATCTTACTATAAATTTCCTTAGCTATAGAGATATAAAGAAGGTTATCTATAAGGACGGTTAAACGGTAAACTACCCTATCGTAAGTAGCGAAGGCCTAAGATACTCTAGTATTAGAGAAATGTACCGAAAGAGAGGTAGAGCCGGCGGCTAAAGTATTAAGTTATACTTTTACGGAATTAACTATTACAATAAGGAACTTTCTAGAGGTTCCTCATTCTAGACTACTAAAGTACCCTCTAAGAATACTATATTTAGGGTTTACTTTAATAGATAATTGAGAACTACTATTCCTAGGATCTAAAATACTAGATGTAGCCCCTATACCCTTAGTAGTAGCTAGTCTTAGGTTCTAACGTTAGTACTACTACTAAGGAATTCCTAAGATTATCGATATATAATATTACTATATAGGAGAACGGCTAGAGAAAAAAGTTAAAGATACTATAGTAAGGAGGAAGGAATAGCGAAGGTACTAAGGTAAGAAATAGAAGAATTAAAAGATAAGGTAGGCGAGTCTTAAGTAACTATTAAGTAAAAGAGTAGGGGTAGTATACTATAGCTAGCCTAGGTAGCGAAACTATAGTAGATAAACATTCTTCTTCAGTATACCTACCCTTTACTAGAAGGGCAGAGCCTTGTTCTCGAATATATCTTTTAATCCTATACGAGAAGGGTATATTATAGTAGATTAGGTATAGCGACCGAAATCGGTAGGCGGTAAAAGATAAATTCCATTTTCGGAAAGCGGTCTAGTATTAGATACCTAAGGATGTACGATATACGGTTATAGATTGACTACTATATTAGGCAGCATCTACCTGCCAAAAATAGTAGCATTTCTACGCGGAGGTATATACTATTAGTTATTAACAAGCTTAGTAATCTCTATATTAATTAGAGTAGAAGTTCTATTAAGCTTTATACTATAGGTTAAAAGAAGTATTATATTCTAAATATCAATAGTCTTTTAGTAAACTTAGTTAATCTCTTCCTAGTATTTAGTAAATAGCTTATTATAGCCTAGAAGAACTAGCTATATAATCTTACCTTAGTTAGAGCTATTTAGATTAATATAATTCTAAATTCTTATAACCTTTAAAATATATCTAATAGAAATATACTATCCTAACTAGGTAGTATAGTTATTAGTAAATATTAAATAGGTAGATATCTAGATAAATATTATAGTAGTAGTTCTAAAGATTAAAGAGTAGAGGAGAATAAAGGTTCCTAAAGTATAATAGCTCTATAGTATAAGAAAGTTAGAGCACTAGGCTTATAACTATTATATAATAGGAGGCTAAAAGTTAGAGGAGTAGAAGTAGATAAGTAGGAGCTTTATAGGATATAGGTAGAAAAGGTATATAGAAAGTACTATATTGAGCTACAAAAGAGAGGGAAAGAGTAGAAGCTTAAATATATAAATGAAACCCTATCCTAAGCTCTCCTGAGCTTACGTAAGCTAGTGCTAAGCTTGTAGGAGCTTGCTAAGACCTCTGAGCTATACAACAGATTGGGCGGGACGAGTGGCTGCTATCTAGCGTTTTCCGAGGCCGAAGGTTTAATGAAGTAGCATTCTCATTTGTTTGTATCCGGTATCTCAGTCCTTAACCTACCTTGGATACCTAGGTACCTTAACTCGCTAAAGGCAGGCAGAATACTGGATACCCCGGAGGTACTCCGTATGATAGCATCGTCAAAGGGCTGTGTGTTGGGAGAAAAACGCAAAAAGAAATCCCCCGAAAGCTACAAAACATGGTGGGGCTCCAGGGGCTTCAGCAACCAGACCCCTGTCGTTCGCAACGACATGACGCCACAACAATTTCCAGGCTGGAAAACTGCAAACTAAAAACACCACAGAAAGATGCTTGATTTTCTAAGGTTGAGGGGCGCCCGCGCGGCGCCTAAGGCCACCGCACACAGCGCATTGACCACTCTGCTAAGCTAAACCATTTTAACGCCATAGAGCCAAATGCTCCTTCTTCAAAACGCATTTCCTCCCAGCGTTTTCCGGTACTCTCGTCCCGCGCACCTCAGTTTTGCGGCAGGGAATACCGCCATGGGGAGGATTCTCGACAGTTTAAGAACTGGACGATGCGGGGTTCAACCCGGTAACCCCACTGTCTCCAGGCTTGCGGTGGAACATTGCCCGAAAAGATTGTCCGACTCCGCACTCGCACTCCGGCTCCCGGTCCCGCTTGACTCTCGGCTCTCGGCTCCTCGAAAAGACGGGCTCGACACACCCACCTTTGTCCAGGGCACCAAGCTTCGAGCTACCACGAATCTGCGATGACAGGAAGTTCAAATGTATTGGGACAATGCACCGCCACGCGGGTTGGGTCGTGGCCCTAGGAACACAAGAAATGCCCGAACAACTCGCGAGTCAGCAGCTGCCGTACCACTCGGCGACGAAACGCGGACCTGATAACTTGCATCCGGGACATGGAGTTCGATGAGCGATTCCTAGCGAAACCAGCAATGCTGACACCCAAGAAGCATGCCCACTTGGCCGATCATCCCCGGAGGCATACGGAGCGTCAATCGAACATGGACGCCAAGTCCGATTGGCAACTCCGGACTGCCAGTGGACCACCGCACCCCCCTAAGCCCCGAATATCCACCACACTCCGAGCGTGCTGATTCTAACCGCATCGAGAGTCAGGCGATGACTGGTACGATGGGCGGGGAAGCCAGCGCAAGTGGCACGGCACGGGGCGAAAAACTCCGACCCCCCTCGACGACCCGCTGGCGATGGGAAGGATTGGCAAACGTACCGGGCGAACCGACGGTGATTAGCGGCACTGACATGCACCTCAAAGTCCAGGGATGTCGACCATCCCTCAGATTGGCGGCACCGGGCGATCAAAGATGCCCATCAGCTGGATGTCATGCAGTTGGGGGCCATAAGAAACTCCGCGACGGAAACCATGACTCGGCGCCAGGAAGCCCATCGCATATATGGCTAGCCCCGTCCTAGCATACCTCAACCAGTCGGACGAGAAACTCAAGATTTTTGTGCATAGATCCAGTCCACCACCATGTCGCAATCATTACGCTGGTCTCCGAAGCCCGACGAGGGCACCTAAGCCCACCTACCAGACACACGCGAGGACAGAATCGTCAACATCTACGGATACGACATTCACCGTAGACGAGGAGAAGGCAAACGCAAAGGCCACCAAACACACACACGGAAGGACAGACTCGTCGGTGTCTACAAACACGACATACACTGTAGACGACAAGTCACCCTGGTACGTCGGCGACATCGAGGCTCAGCAAGAGGCCGACGACTTCTCCCGCAAGCGCTTCGGCTTCATCCGGTACACGGCCCTCAACGTCTACCGCCGTCTCTTCAGCCTCGCCTTCATCGGCAATGCCGTCGCCTTCATCATCCTCATGGTCAAGGGGACCGACCCGCTGGATCTCGTCAACGCCTCGGCCGTCAACCTGGCCGTCTGCGGCCTGTGCCGCCACCCGCTGGTCGTCAACGCGCTGTTCCTCACCTTTGGCTCGGTGCCAAAGTCGGCCCCGATGAGACTCCGCCGACTGGCCTGCAAAATCTTCCACCTCGGCGGCGTCCACAGCGGGGCCGGCGTGGCCTCGTGCGTCTGGTACATCGGCTTCGCGGGGCTGTACACCTACGGCTTCCAACCCTCACCCAGCTCCATCGCGGTCCTCGTGCTAGTCTGGCTCGTCCTGGCGCTCCTCCTAGCCATCATCGTGGTCGCCCACCCGGCCATCCGCACCAAATGCCACGACTACTTTGAACTCACCCACCGCTTCTCCAACTGGCTCATCCTCGCCCTCTTCTGGGTGCTCATCTTCCTCCTCGGCGCCCAAGAAGCCTCGCTCTCCACCTTCCTCGTGCACCTCCCCGCCTTCTGGATCCTCCTCCTCCTCACCGTCGCCACCATCCACCCGTGGCTCCTCCTCCGCCGCGTGCCCGTCACGCCGGAACCGCTCTCGCCGCACGCCGTGCGCCTGCACTTTTCCCACGCGACCGTCAAGTTCGGCCAGGGCATCAGCGTCGCGCGCCACCCGCTGGCCGACTGGCACAGCTTCGCGAGCTTCACCGACGGCTTCGACAGCCCCGACACCAAGTTCTCGTGCCTCGTGTCCAAGGCCGGCGACTGGACGCGCCAGGCCATCGCCGCGCCTCCCCAGCACCTCTGGAAGCGGGGCGTGCCGACGTACGGGTTCGGGTATGTGTTTCGCATGTTTGAGCGCATCGTCGTCGTCACGACCGGGTCTGGCATCGGGCCGTGTCTGTCGTTTATCGAGGATTCCCGCCGCCCCGCCATGCGCGTCGTCTGGCAGACCAAGAGCCCGCTCAAGACGTACGGGCAGCGCACGCTGGATTTGGTGAAGCGCATGGACGAGCAGCCTGTGGTCATTGACACGTCTGTGTCGGGGCGCGTGGACATGCTGCCCGTGGTGTTGCGGTTGTACAAGGAGTTTGACGCGCATGCGGTTTGTGTGATTAGCAATCCTAAGATGACCTAGAGTTTGGTGTATGCGCTGGAAACAAGGGGGATTGCGGCGTACGGGCCGATTTTTGATAGTTAGGGTACGCAGGATGGGTTTGGTGTTGTACGGATCTTGGCTGGTACGGAGGTAATGGGTTATGAATAATGAGACGCTGAGTCGTGGACCAGGGGCTTGATGAAGGATTGGTACTGGGAATCTGTGACGTTTATAATTTCCAAGGAGTTTCTGTGACTCCTGGTTTGGGTGCGTTGTCAGGCTCTTGTGCATTGTCTTACGGACCTTCTTGCTCCCATCCAAACCCATCAATGAGCCACGACGGGTCGTACTATCTAGGATAATGACGCGATTCGCTGAATAATTCCCCCATTCTTTAGCTTGGCTGCGTTGATTTATAACTGCCATCTCCACTGTCCTGGTGGCCAATTACTAATCTGAATTGGTCATTTACAGGGCGCTCCGAGTCAAGATTCAGAGACTATTAAAGCCGACATCCCCGCTCACGAGACGACAGCGACCAAACTAGCATTTCATCCTATCTCATCTCATCTCATTGACCTACATCTATCTCATCTGCATCCATCTGATCTGACCAGCATTTCATATTCTCATATCACCCTAAAAGAAACAATGACCACCACCGGCGAGTTCCGCTATCTCGACCCCGCGAGCATCTCGCCAACCACCAAGCCCTGGTCCAAAGTCGACGGCGCCCACACCTCCTTCTCCCTCACCCCGCACCGCCGCAGCGTGACCAACATCCGCGACCACCTCAACCAAAACCCTTCTTCGTCCTCTCCACAAGGCCATTTCGGCACCGACATCGACGTCGCCGGCTTCGCCGTGTTCCACGCCCCGGCCACCGAAAAAGCCTTCACCGACGACAGCGCCGTGCGCACAGGCTACTACGCCGAAGTCGAAGCCCTGCTCCGCGACAAACTCCCTAACAAAGTCGCCCGCGTCGTCATCTTCGACCACACCATCCGCAAGCACGACCCGACCTCGCCGCGCCAGCCCGTCCAGCAAGTGCACGTCGACCAGACCCCCGCGGCAGCCGAAGCACGCGTGCGCCGCCACGTCCAATTGCCCGAGGACGAACTCACCGCGCTGCTCGCCCGGCGCTACCAGCTCATCAACGTGTGGCGGCCGATCGGCCACGCGGCGAGCGATTTCCCGCTGGCCGTCATCGACTGGCGCACGACACGCCCCCAAGACCTGGTGCCTGTCGATCTGCTGTACCCGCTGCAGAACCGGGCCGACGGGGTGGATGATGATCGTGGGAAGGAGGTGTTGCCCGACCTGACGAATGCGGCTAGCACCGAGGGGTATGAGGTGAAAGGGGAGACGTATGGGGTGTTGCCCGGGGAGGGGCATCGGTTTTATTATGTTAAGGATATGACGCCCGAGGAGGCTATGTTTATCAAGTGTTTTGATAGTCGGGCCGAGGGGAAGGTTGGGGGGAAGGAAGGGGTGGCGGCGCTGACGCCGCATACGGCGTTTGTTGATCCGGCGACGCCCGAGGGGGCGAAGGGGAGGGAGAGTATTGAGGTGAGGTGTTTGGTTTTTTATGAGGAGTAGATGGGGGTGGTGGCGGTTGGTTTGGATGGGATGCGGTGATGATTAGATGACGGGATATGGTACATAATGATAAATTGCATGCTCACTTGGATATCGTACTAGTGCTGCCTTTGCGGCCGGGCTATCCAACGCCCAGCAGCTGGCTTCTGGTGGTAATTACTGGAAGAGATGGTGATAACCGTGGCCTTGTAACAATGCCCTGAAACTCCGATACGTGCCCGTCGCATGAACGCCATCCCAACCCCGGAATATGCCGATGGACGAGATATTAAACTCCGTTATCGCCCGCTGCCCGCTGCCCGCTGCTCGCTGCCCCCACTGTCCCCCGTGGCAACGGTGGTATCCGAGCTGAACATCTTGCTGTGCCAGCCCGAGCCGACACATCGCAACTTATTGCTTCCAGCATCGTTGTCGTTGGCGCCAGCCGGCGTCCCGGGGAGTCGTCGGGCGACTTGTGACGTGGGGAGGGTGTATAGATCCACGACGCCATCTTTCCCGCCGCCAAGTCGCAGCGACGGGATGTAACGGCCGGCGAACGCCTTTAGGCAAGGCGCGCATGCGCAAGCGATGCCGACGTTGATTTCGATGATGCTGCGGCTCACAGTTAGACACGACGAAACTGGAAAGGATCATTGTACCTACCTCCAGATGAAGTTTGTCGCGAATTTGTAGGTAAAGTCTTGGTCGCCCCAGCCATAGGAGACTATGACAACGCGGAGAATGCTGACACCGAGGATACTGCTACCGGTTAGGGCGGGATATATCAGAAGTCAGGGGGGGGAAACGTACAAGCCACCCGTCCCGAGGATAGCGGCGAGCGCAGCCTTCTGGGCCAGGCCGACCCGGAGGGGGTAGATGATCCAGGCGGGCAGGGCCAGCAGCACGCCGTCGGTCACGCAGTTGAATATGACGAGCCACCCATACCACGGATCCATGGCTATACAACTCCCCTTTCCCCGTAGAGCAAAATAGTCCCAACTGTACGAAATCGGTCGGCAGGAAAAGAGGAAGCCCAGTGCACCGAGGCTGTTTGCCACAATGACCATGGACATGACGATGTAGACGGCCACGGTGAAGCGGCAAGACGTGGTGAAGCGCAGGTAGAAGCGGAGAATCGACGTCTTGATGAAGAGCGTGGCCAGGTTTCCGGTAATCGCGATTGGAAGCACCGAGAGCTGTCCCGTGACCCATGTTAGCTGGAGTTCGGGCGGCACAGGCACGGCATGACCCACGAGCATGAACATTCGGAGATTGACCAGGCCAACGTGGGGCCCTTTGAGGTATTTGAGGTGGTAGCCCAGGCCATGTTGTGTGACTGCCGCTGCACGGTTAGCGTTCGGGCTGGAACTTGGGGGGGTCGGGCGGCTGGCACGTACGCAAGCTGATGCTGATAGAGTAGCCGATGGAAAGAATCTGCCAGCAGGAAGTTAAGTTGGGTGTTTCGACGGCCGAGGATAGGGCGTGGTTACCAGCGCTACCAGAATCAGCCCTGGGGTTGTGTTAGCAACAAACACGGGCGCAAGGCGAGACGGCACTCACAGTCGTCGGCATGGATCGCCCGGAGGATTCTCCGAGCCGTGTAGAAGCGCAGGACCACAAAAACCAGCGCAAATGGAGGGGCTAGGGCGCAGGCGAGGATGACGTTGACGGCCAGCGACTCGGCGTTGTCGGCGGCATTTGGGCCGGTGTTCATGGCGGCGGCTTCAGGGGCAGGGACAGCCTCTTCGCATCCGGATCAGCCGTCATGTGTGCGACCCCGAGAAGCCGAAACGGTGGTCGTGGTGGGAGTTACGTGCATTCAAATGGAGCCGGAAAGGCCGGTCCCTCCGCTTCCCCAAGGTTCGGCCTTGACTGATCGGGTGAGCCAAGGTGACGGGGCTGATTGTTTGTTCCCCAGACCGGTGCAGATCCTGGCGAGACCGTTTGCCGAAGACCAGCGCGATTGGTCGAGTCTCGGAGTTTGCTCCTGGCTGTTGGGCGTCGACTGCATGGGGCGTGTCGGCGTGATGGCGAAAGTGGTCGGCGGCAGGTGAAGAGTCGGATGACTCGGGTTTGTTTGCAGAGTTTCAAACTGCGCCAAGTGATCGACGGCCGGTTTTGTTTTGCCGTCGACAGAACTGCGAACCTCTGCTCTGGCATCTTCCGAGGCAAGTGAGAGGCTGACTCTGGAGTGAAAACTCACGGCTTGAGATCCTTCCCCAAACCGTTGCCCCTGAATGTGGCTTTCGCTGAAATCCCTGCCCTGCTAGCCACATCGAGCCGCAAGCTTGGTTCCCAGGCCAAGAGTCGGGTCGAGTCTTGGTCCTTTTTTGCGCGCGTGAGATGGGATCAGCAACGCAGGATCTCGTTCGGAAGGCTTCCGTATGGGCCCGGGGTATTCCGCTCGCCGAAAACGGGGTTTCCCATCTCCGTGGCCTGGTAGAATTTCGGAGCAGTCACCTAGGTGTTCAGAACTAACTAATTAGCCTTTGGGCACTCGGCAGTGAGTTCGGCCCGTGTTCTGTCTCCTACCGACTGCGCCGGGTAGCAGCTAGGTTGTTGACTTTTGCATCCGCAACATCGCATAACTACCTATTATGTATTCTGTACCCAAGTGACCCAACTTGACAGGTTTTTCTTGACACCTGAAAAAAACGGGCACCCCCCCAGGAAACAATCATCATCCCCGCCCTCGCTCTCTTCGCAAGTTCGCTGCCCTCGATCCGACAATCATCGCGGTCGCGGTGCACCCATCATGCAGTGCACCTGCTACAGTAACCTTAATTTTAGAACTGTCATGCGAGCGCCTCGATCCGTTCGTCTGAGGGCCGAAACCACACGGGAAGGGGGTGTGTCAAGCTGCCAGATTGGCCATATGTTTGGGCTCTGAGCGACGACAGCAGCGAGGCTAACGCGGGATAATTAATTACTGCCAAGGGCGAGGAACAGCGAGAAAGTGAAATGGCAAGAGTTTGGTCAGCTGTTGCCGTCGCCGGAGTCGGGCAACCATCACCACCAGCCGACCCTTTGATGTTTGATGTGTGAGCATTGGGCGTCACTGCAAAGACGACACCAACACCAACGATAAAGCTGGCAGCCATTCACACACGTCGGGCAGCAAACACTGCAGGCAGCAAACACAATGCAGGGGAGTAGCGAATTGCATCATCTGGTGTACATAATAGTAACAAAAAAACCAGCTCCATCCCATCCCATCCTAATCAATGGTCCAATGGCCAGTCCCCCCAACGCGAGAGCCAAAAACCCCCAGCGACAAACCCAACCCCGCAGACCGACCCAGGCCCTCACAGGTTCTTCCAATCGACGTTCGTCTCCCAGCGGAAGCCGTGGACGGCGCTGGTCTTGCCGTGGAACGGCAGCGGCTGGGCCTGCGCCCACGTCGACCTGGCAATGATGATGCCCCTCGACCGGAGGAACACGACGATGTTGGTGTTGGGCGTCCAGCTGCAGCAAACCCAACGGTCAGCGAATATGTTCCCTTCGTTTCCCAAAACAATAAAAGAAGGTGAGGCTGAAGGGGTATTGGAAACTCACGTCAGACTCCCCTGCCGCAAGTAGTTCCGCTTGTCGAGCACCCCGGGCTTCCCGACGAGGTTCAGCGACTCGACGACCGCGCCGACCAGCTTCACGAGCGCGATCTGGTAGGTGCGGCCGTTGGTGCGCGCCTGGATGGGGTAGGCCTTGTCGCCGCCCGATCTTGAGTGCATGTGCGTGTCTGCACGATTGTAGATTCTCTGCCAGACTGTGGGGGAGGGGGCGATGGGTTAGCTTATGAAGCGGTGGAAGCGGCGTGCATGTGCGTGTCCGCACGGTTGTGGATTGTAGATTCTTTGCCAGTAGGCGACGGGGAGAAAGCGACGGGTAGGGCCGAGCAAAGGCGACGGGGGGAGGGCAGCGGCGAGGCTGATGGGGGAGCGACGGAGTGAGTGCGAAAGCACAAGACCAATTCAGAGCCATAGTCTCTGCATCGAGGCTCAGATCGTTCCCAAATTTGAGTTGGGCTCTGGCCTTGGTGACCACGGCCTGAAACTGACCACAAACTGTACGGCTGTGGTCACTATAGCTCGAGGGCCTACACGACCGGCTGCCGTGAGATCAAAGACGCGTGGAAATGATTTGAGCATGAAAGGGAGTGCGGCAGCTTACAGATCGGGTCGACGTCGGGGGGGCCGGGGAGCGAGCCAGGATGCGCCGATCGTCCTGCTGCCAGTTGCTGATTGCCCAACGGGTTGGGCAACAGCGCGTCGGACAACACAACCGCCTGCAGTGTAAAGTTAGGATATGCGCAGCGAAGTGTTGTGTTGGGGATGAGGAATCGTGTCACATACAGCAGGACCGACAGACGCCGGGATGAGGGCCACGGGGGCAACTTGGGAGGCCGATGCCGTCGGGAGGGCAGGAGGTGCGGGGGCGGGAGCCGGTCGCCGGTTGGCGGACTGGGCTTGGGGCGGCGGCGGCGAGACATCAACGAAAAGAGATGGGTCCTACAAAGGCTCATCAGCAAGATTCAAAGTTGGCCCGCCGCTGTGGTGATTCTTACAATCAATTCGTCGGGCGGGGGGCCATTATTGTTCTAAATATTTGTGTAAGTCGACGTCATTCATCAAGCGTCCATGCCACATACAGGGAAGTGACCGCCAGGAGAGGGGGCCGACAGAGCCGACGTGGTTGAATAAACATTGTTGTGCTATGGATCGGACGGTCAGTGTCGTTTTCAACCATCGAGTTTGGACGGGTAGCATACATCGAAGAAGGACTTCGACAAAGTCGAATGTGCGATGTTATCGAGCTGCATAGGCATCATTGTCAGCGTGTACTTTTACACTCGGGCCCCCTGATACCGGACTATACATACTCCTCGGGACGGCGCCGCGAAGGCAGGACCGGCTGCGCTAGTTGAGATCGGCTTCGGGAACTTGGTTAGCACCGTGACGTGATTGATACGGAACTCTGGTAAAATCGCCACATACTTCTTGGTCGGGACCAAATCCAGGGCCGAGCGACCCCGGGGCCCACCGGGAAGGCGGCGATGGGTATGTGGAAGTCTGACAAGCTGTCAGCAAAATTGAAGCTGGCTCTAGGGGCTCACTGGGGGTGAAGTTGATTCGATGTGGGCCACATACCGGCAGGAAGACCGACGAGGGAGAAACGGCTTGGTCTTGAGTATATAACTGATGAGTGTGGATTGCGAGTTAGCAAAATCATGTCTTGTGATAAAGAAGCCAGAGAAGGGAAAAGGGGGTGGAGCAAGAGCAGCAGGCATTCCAACGAAGCGAGCTGGTGATTGCTTTGATGACAGAAGTAAAGGGGGTTATCAATCACTCACATGGGAGGCGTGAGCTTGCCCAGGAGGGGGACCAGCAGAGACGGCCCAGCCATCGGCGGCTCCAAACGAGGGAGCACCGAACCCAACGGGAGCAGCTGAGGAAGCAGCATCCCTGTGGTGGGCGAAAGGAGCGGCGGCGGCAGGAGAGGCTATATATACAACAGTCAGTCTCACTCGTGGCTATTTGTTCCTCCGCGCCAAATGCTTACCGTGGGTGCCCGAAGGGCCCAGAGTAGAGGGGATATCGTCTGCGGTACAATTATTAGTTCAGCTCTCGGTCTTCAAGTCCCCGACCGCAGTAAGTATGCTCACAACCGGGAGGAGAGGCAGCGGCGGGGGTGACTGTAGCACAAACTTGTCAGTTTCGCTTCAGGTCCAAAAGGGCGGACTCGGGATGCTTACACTCGGTGTCCGCGTCGGCGGGAGCTCCAGAGAAGACGACTGCAACCATGTGTTAATATCACCCCTAACGGTAGAGCTGGCCGACCCGAGGCGCTTACCGTTGCGATCCATGGTGGGCGAAGGAGGCTGCGGATGTACCTGTTAGTCGAAGCTTTCTGATTGTCACCCGCGGAGGGCGCAGGGCAGTGGCAACATACCAAGACGACCAGAAGGAGCAGTGAAGGGCGAGCGGTGATGGAAAAAAAAAAGGCCTGGTCGTCGCGATGGTAGTTTTCTTTTCTGTGGTCAGAAAAGAAGAGTCGCTCTTTGTTGGGGAAAGTTCGAGAGGGCAAGATGGGCAGGACTCGAGCAGAATTCTTTTGTGGGCAAACTGACCCGCTCCTTCGCTGCGCGTGGTTGGCCGCCATCAAGGGCGACAATGTCATCGATGGTGGTGTCCCGGGGTGGTTAAGCCGCATGGGGGAGCCGCAGGGACGAGCCGCATCGTGTGGGTTGTTGCCTCACTCAGGGGTCGAGCCGCGTGCGGCTGTGTGAGGGCATCGTCGTGGATGTTTACGGGGCTCAGGGGTAAGGTCGAATTGATCGGACGACGTGAGTGGCGGTGGTCGCACAAGCCGAAAAACAACGACAAGAGTCGATTTCCATCTCGTTATTCCGCTGCGGCAGTTATGTTGGAGAAAACTGCATGGTGGCCGAGAGAATGGTAGGGGGGGCTCGTCTTGACTCTGCAGAGAGAGATCATGAAGGGGGTTCACGAGTCTCTCTGGTTTTATGATCAAAGAATTTGATAGATCTATGTAAGCTCGGAAAACCAGTGCCGTAGAGATTCCAAGCATGCTGCTCGCACGAATTAAATAAGGTGTGCAGTTCCGTCTAGTCAACAAAGTGCAGCCCCTCTCCAACTAGCTGACTTCTGCAGTCACGTCGAAAAAGTCTAATTTCCGTTGTCCGCTCATGCAACATCGACAACCCACACCAACAAAGCTATAAAAGCCCTTGTGATTCCCAGAAGCGAGAACACTCACGGCTTTCCAGTCCTACAACACAACCATTCTGTTCCTTGACAAGAGAAGCTCCACGCTCTTCAAAGCGTCTTGTCTCGCTTCGCCTCGGGTATCGCAGCCTTTCTCTTGTTCATCAGGACACATGTTCCGCTGGTCCCCACCACCAGAGCCCGGAAAACCGCCTCTGCCATTCAGGAACGGCTACCGCTTCAAAAGCCGCCGCGTCATACCGCCAGCTCCCCCTTTCTTGGGCAGTACTCTGAGGTCCCCACCGCCGAATTCCACGCTTTTCTCCGCGACGCTCGTTTTCCGGACAGAGATCTCCTTCAGAGGACACCTTTCTGCGTCGGAGCCGTTGCCCTGTGTTCCATTGGGAAATACCGCCGCTTTTGAGGTTCTGGAGGAAATCGCCGTGGGGGAGGGCCCCTCTTGGGAGAGCGAATCGCAGGTTTTTACATGTCGACATTGAACCTCATAGCATGGTAGCGTGTCCTCCAAGGCCTTTTCTCTGGCTCTCCCTCACTAGAATAGAGCCGCTCATATCGGTCTCCCAGAATAAAACGCTCGGCGCATTCGTTCAACACGGCTTCCTCCGACTTATCCACTCCCAAGCAGCGTCAGAATCACCCATATCCCGACGCCTGTCAGACGCCCAGTTCGTCCATTTCCAAGGCCATGCAAAATCCGCATAGAACCTGGTGAGGCCGTCCTTGCCCAGACGGGCCAACGGTTTCAGGATGCGGTCGTATCCGGCGAGCACTTCTTCGCCTTGCACTTGGGTGAGTTCTTTACGGTAGTCGGGCTTTTCGGGGGGAGGCGACAGCAAACCGGCCATGGTTAAGCGTAGTGTGATACCGGGGGTGTTGATCTTGTCTTTGACCCAGTCGATAGTCTCAGCCCAGTCCTACAGAGCAGGATCATGCGGCCAACAGTCCTGATTGTATAGGGGAAAGACCAATTCGAGAAAGCGGAGGTGGCCTAAGCAGTCGGCGTGGTAAAACTCAAGGCCCCGATTGCGTGTTGCAACCGAGGCAGGGCCAGTACCCTTATGTTTCAGCACGGCGGGCACCATTTCCCGCAAGAACTAGCTTGCTGCAACACGGTCCGCCGGGTAGGAACGCGGAGGCTGTACGTAAAGCCATTCAACCGACTCCCAGTAGCGGCCGTGGTCGGGCATCTTAAAGGTACTGAAAACGTTGAAAGCCTGGGGTTGAGCGATGCCAAAGTATCGGTTACGATAAAATGATTTTGAGAAAAGAAGACGAATCTCGCGGCTTCAGAAAGAGGAGGAACAAGGGCGTGGGCGGAGCCCAGCATCTGCAGGTAGACGAGAAAGCGGCGTGTCGGAGGCGGTAGAAACAGCCGATAGAGTCGTAATATACCGTAAAGCCGCCCTCCATACGTGCCTGATGCTCGGACCCCCAAAATTGGCAGTTATAGTGCTTAGCGGGAGGGCATGGGATGCCGTCCCCTCCGGAACATCCTCCGGCGGGATATTGATAGCCGCGTTTCACTCTGGTCCACATGACCTCTTTCCAAGGGATGACAAGATCGGTATATTCGAGGATGCGAAGACGTAGCTCCTGGGGAAGGCTGAGGAGACGAGAGCTTGACGAAGATGTTATTATGAACATGCTGTATTTTGGGCGCTACGAAATGAAGTGTGTAATACTACACTAGGGAGTTCTTTTAAGGGGTTTAGTTCAAATACCTAGGTAGGTAACATGTGCTTGCATACGAAACTAAGCGGCAGGTAAGTAGGAATGGGGGTTGGCAATGCCACACCGATGCAGAAAACACGAGATAGCCTTCAATGTCCTGGACGACCTCCCAGCAGCAGACCTAGAAAATAGCGTTGCCTCCCGGCAGCTCTTTCAGCCCTGCAAGATTCAGGTTAGCATCATCCCCCCCCCTACACAAAACAAAGGACAACTTACAGCCATCAAAGTTCTCCCGCACCATATCCTTGGCCACACACTTGTTCTGCTGGGCAATGCTCTGCGTCTTGAGCATGGGCGCCGACACGTACGTGTGTCCGTCCATGGCCTTTTGCAGCGAGTCGCCCTTCCAGCCAAAGACGTAGTCGGCGTGCGACGAGAAGCCCGTGCTGTCGCCGTTGGACCAGACAAAGGGCTGGCTGCCGTCGGCCGGCCAGTCCTCCTTCTTGTTGAAGGCCGACGTGTCCCAGAGCGTCTCGAGCAGGATCTGCGGGATCTTGACGGGGTGCGTCGACGGGCACGTGCCGCCGGACTCGAAGGTGCCTGTCTCCGGGTAGGCCACGTGCTCGCGGTGGCTGGGGCTGTCGAGGTTGACGCCGTCCCAGCAGGTGGGGAAGCGGTGGTTGGCCATGATGGCCAGCTTGCAGGGCGTCTTGGGGAAGCCGATGCTCTCAGGGGAGCGCGACCCCTGGTTCTCCATGCATGTGTACGTCAGCTGGCGGAAGTCGCGGGACTGGTCGCGCGACTTGTACGAGGCATCGCCGATCAGCATGCGGAAGCCGGGCTTGAAGGCCGTGACCGAGGAGCGCTGGGCCGTGTCGAAGAGGGCGTCGGACATGTAGTAGACAACCTGATGGCTGTCAGTGAGGTGCCAGTTTGGAATTGGGGATGCTTGAGCTTACCATGCCGCCTTGGGTGCCTTCCATACCTGCCTGCGCAATTTGTGGGACTCTCTTGAAGGTTCCATTCCGGGCGCGGAAGTAGAGGACCGCAGTCCAGTAGTTGGAAAAGTCCTCGGTGAACTGGCAGCTAGTGCAGGTGGAGAGGCTGGGGAGGTCGTGGTTGGGGTGGTCCATGGAGACGTTGAACGAGTCCTGAGCAGTCAGTTTCCATTTCCTTTCGCAGGTGGGATAGGTCCGGTTAATACCCCTCCGATGATTTGATGGAGATGCGGCGATGGGTTCTGTCCAGGAGTGACGAGAGGATCGAGACGTTGGACAGTCAGACGCGCGCAACCAAAACGGAGCAGTGCGTCAGTCGGGGCGACGAGCCCCAACACAGCCGTGGCGGCATTCCACTTCATGTTTGCAAGTTGTGATGCGACTGGTGATCCGTGGAGAGGTAGCAACGAAAGAAACAAACAGAAAGCGGACCCTTCACTAGCCGGGACAGAACACAGGCGGTCGACTTAAGGCAAAAGCCCAGATGCCTCGTGGACCACGGATTGCGGGTTGGCAAATGCCGGGTTCTGAACTTCTAGAAACACCAAGATGGGGGGCTGCAAGGGCGGGGACAAATATAGCAGCCCATTCCGAGAACCGAACCGCTTTCGGTGTAATATAGCTTCATTTCGGGGTCAAGACGTCCACCAATAGTCGGAGTTTTTTTCTGACCAACGGCGAGGATTGGCAGGTCAGAGATGGGAAAATCATGGCAATACATCCATGTCTGGGCTTGGGGGCATCCCAGTGACGGCAAACGGGGCAATTTTTGCTTTTGCCGGCAGGAGCTGATCCACCATCAAGGTGACAATGAACTCTATTTTGATGTCGTTAATCAATGGTGAACTGCCGATTGACCCGGCCGCCTCCGCCTAATGTCGTTGCACGCCAAGGGTGTGGGAGATCATCAACACGTGGAATCGGTATATGAGGCCAGGAATATTGGCCACGAGCTGCTGTTATACCAGCCCCTCGGTACTTCCACAGCCGCTTGAACTCGGAATCTCATCATCATCATCCACGATCACCATCACGACCGCGTCAACAATGCAGCTCACAGCCTCCCTCGGGCTCATTGCCCTTTTCTTCGGGGCAGCTCTGGGCCAGAACTTCCCAGAGTGCACCCGCGAGCTCCTTCGAACCGATGACTGCGCGGCCGTGGTCAACCCCAGCGCCTGCTACAACCAGTTCCGCTGGAACGCTCGCACGCTGCAGTGCATTGACGGGGCAACGGACGCAGAGAGAAAACAGAGGGTACGTAAATTGCAGATGGAATGGGAGGTGGAAAGCTAATAACTGCTGGCAGGCATGCAAGTGCTGCAGTTGTGTCGGGACGGCCATGTGCAACTGGGTCAAGCAAAGCAACTATTGCTAGAGTTATGCGTCATGGGAGGAAGTAGCCGATGTGGATTCGCTAAGTGTTGGTGGTTGAGTGATGGAGACGGTGGTCTGCGGTCGATTTGTCTGATTTGTTGTCACAAACTGTCGTCACAGAGAAACCGAACCAGGTTGCTTTGTATGTACCTGTGTTATTATCTGTTCAAGCTGGTGACAATCCCAACAAATATACCAACCCAACCTGCTCCTTGCATCTGCACAGGACATCAACCATAGTGACACTTGCAAATGCATTCCGGCTGGCCGATGTTGAACATATGGCACTACATCCGTGTTAGTGTATCCTCTTGCCATGGAGATGAGCAACATACATAAGAATCGGCACAGTTGAGAAAGCTGCACCCTCCGTTCTGCTTGCAGCAGATGTTTGCACATCCCTCTGGTCAAGGTTGTTAGCTGGCAAACCCGGGCCGCGTACCTTATGGGAGTTCAGGGCTTACGGGGAAACTCAACGGCGCAACTAGCACGCTTCTGCATCGTGATGTTAGCTGGTGGTAGCATCAACGAAGTGGTAGCCGTAGCTTACCGCAACCACGTCCATATCGCCCTGTTCCGTCCCCGTCGGCATTGCCGCAACAGTAACCGCCAGGAAGGCAAACACTGTGAGGAGCTTCATGGCGAAAAATTAAGAAGGTGCAGAATATCTTCCTCGGCATGTACTGTGACCAACAAACGATATTGAGGCCGGATCAAGGTCTCAACTTATACTTTCCAGAGCCCTCACGCTCCCAGCCTCACAAGGTTACATCGGGCGACAGATACGACGATCAAGGCAGTAAGACGGCCAGTCTTGCCCTCCGTCGGCATACAAAAAGTCCAGACACCTTCCCTTTGGACCAAAGTTCCAGACTCAACAGAGTCAATATCCCCGCTGGGGCTCATGCACCCCGCATCCCCCATGTCGAGATGGTCCAATTGTGGCTTCAACACGTCAACCTGGTCGATGCTTCCCAATGGACGGGACGCGACGATTGGAGCTTGTTGGTGGTGTTGTACAATACAAGGTATTCGCGGAGGTTGTGCTTACTTTGACTTTGGTGGAGCAACTTGTCGGGGATGTGGTAATTTGGTTGGGAATAGGGAGGTGGGAGGGTGGGATCGCGGTGAACGAGAGTTGTGTTCCAGCCCAAGTTCAGAATTTGATGTGAAGGGGTCCTCGGTAAGGCGAGTTGCAAAGGAACTTGAAGTCAAGTGCCTTGATTCCCCACGCTCAGCCTCGACACAGGGAGATTTTCAAGCTCGAACTCGGACATACTCAATTACTAGTACCAACACCACCACCAACACTACCAGGTACTACTAGTACTAGTATTTACGAAAGTACCTACGCCTCCCTCCAACATCTCCACCCCTGGGCCCTCACATACCCCAGTGCCCTCAACCCGCCTGATAAACCGCCAACGCAGCCACATGCGGATTGATCAAACTAACATTATACGGCGTCACAAACAGATCCACATCCGTCAGCGCGATAAACATGGTCCCATTGACCGCCGGATCGCCCTTCCACGTCGACACGTTGGGCTGGAACGTGTAGGCCGTCTTCATGTTGTCGTCCAGACTCACATCCTGCAGCGGCGTGTACGTGACATTGAGCTGCGACAGCCACGCCGCAAACTTGGGCTCGGCCACGTTGGTCGTCGTGACGTAGCTGTTGTTGGGCCCGACCAGCAGGCCCGGTCCGTCCCACTGCAGAAAGACTTGTCGGCCCGGGTAGGAGAGCGGGATGGATTTGTTGTTGGCGATGGCGGCCGGGCAGTCGAGGGTTTTGTCAGTTGCGTTGACGCACAGCTCGTCCGGGGGGATGGCCTTGGTGGAGAGCGTGTTGGCGTAGCCGCCGGTGGTCTCGTCCCACGCGTCGGCGCCGTTGATGCGCGCCGGGTTGGGCTGGTTGAGGATGTAGAGGGCCGGGAAGTTTTGCCACACCATGCGGGTCTGGTTGTGCGGGCACGAGCCGATGTAGGGCGCGAGCAGCGTCCAGGCCCAGCTCTGTGGGATCCCGGGTGTGTGCCACTCCGGCATGGGGAACTGGCCGCCGAACTGGCGGAAGATCATCTGCTGGCGGGCTTCGACCGTGATGCTCTGCAGCAGCATGGAGGCCGCGGGGCCCGAGTTGAGGTGCGGCAGGAAGCCGTAGACGCCCGCTTCGGCCCAGCGGGTGAGCTTTTGGTTGAAGTCGACGTACTCGCGGACGTTGGAAACCGGGAAGTTGTAGGTGCACTGCTTGGGCGCGTTGGGGCCGAGCATGTTGGCGATCACCGAAGCGTGTCCTATCTCCTGGTCGGCCATGTGCTGCAGTAAGAAGCGGTCCTCGGCATCGATGCCGTAGGCGTCAAACTCTTCGTCCGAGAAGGTTGCGAGTCCCCAGTGGAACAGGTCTAGCTCGATCCATTCGTGATAGAGGGCCAGGGCGAGCGACTGGTAGTCAAAGTCGCTGGCCACCTTGTAGATAGGCACCGAGCCGTTGGTGCCGATGCCGCCGCTGGGCGTGAAGGGCATCGGCTGGTCGCCGTGGAGCTTTCCATCGGCGGGATACTCGACGATCTGGGGCGGAGGTGGCGCCGGTGGGATGGAAGGACCCAAAACACTGGTCCAGAGCGCCCCGGTAGTGGTGGCCGGCAGCCCATTGTACGGCCCGTGGGACGTTACGTTATGGTGAGAGATGGCGTAGGGGGACGGCAGATCGGTGGGCTCGGAGAAGATGGTAGTCGTAGGCTCGGACACGACCGGAACGGCTCGAACATTGCTCACCAGAGCCAGCAGGCCCGCGAACCGGAGAGCCGCAGCGGGCGCCATGTGTGCAGATTTGAGAGAAGCGGGCGATTGGCTGTTAGTTTAGGGCCCTGCGGTTGAGTCTCGTACACATGGAAAATAAATTATACAGCCCCTTCTTATCCCCCCCAAAGATGCCATGTTTCCTTGTTCTCATGGCCTCGTACATAGGTATGATGTCACACATAGACTGAAAGCATCATCATTTGTCTTGAGAGCGGGCGATATGACAATGCTTGGGTACGTAGCCTGGGGGACTGGACGTAGGGATCGGGCTTGTACGAGGAATTGACGACGGGGCATCTTCTAGGACTATCAGTGGCATCATCAGGTTGCAGTCCCATAGGTGCTTCGCAAACTTTCCGATTCCCGTGTAACATCGGCAGCGTCATGACCTCATCCTTATTGTTACGCGAGCCGTACCTGACCTGATTCAAGAACCGACGGGACGGAATCTGGTTCGACAGCGCCTCACCCCGTCCGGACAGGATGGTCCGCAAGCGGGCCAAGCCCGGGCTACCCGGCTCATACCAACAGAGAAATCGATAATGTATTCTGTACACTCTGCGGCTATGGCACGGGCTGGCCCCTTGGGTAGGAAAATACCCAAGTCTCTGAATTTAAATGAGGAAACTGCCTCACGCAACCTCAAAGGTCCCCTCTCCCCATCCGTACACCCGCTTCAACCGGCGGGAAAGGATGGGGATCATGTAACCCTCAATCCGCGACTTGTGCGGCCGGTGCACGGTAAACGACTTGTTGACCCCCAAACTCTCGGGCGGGAGGAAAGTGTACACAGACCCAAACTTGGGCATGATCGAGAACCCCATGTCGGCCATGGCCGCCTCAAAGTCGACCCAGTTCACTGAGCCGCGCGCTAGGGACTTGTCGAATAGTATCGAGAACATCTTAGCCGTCGACGAGCTAACTTTGAGGATTTTGGAGGACGGTGAAGGCTCCTTGCCGGGCTGCGCTGCAGCCGGGGTGATCTCGTAGACGGAGGAGTGGGCTGGGCGCGTCTTTTCCTTTTGCCTGCGCTCTTCCACCCGCTTCTCTCGCGGTTCTGGGGCGGGCACGGGAATGGGCGTCCAGTCCATCTTGTTTTCCTGCTCCTCCATCTTGGCTTTAGCCTGCTGGTACTGCTTCTCGAGGTCGGCGAAGCAGTCTTGAACCAGGTCTTGGTAGAGGAACCCCATCTTGGTGCCCATCTTGTCGACAATGAACTGATCGAGCTTGCTGAGAGCGCCCTCGGCCATCCCAGGCTCAAGGAGGTTGTCGATGGGGACGGCGAAATCCAGCAAGTCGATTTGGTCCTTGAGTTCGTTCAACTCGGCTTCGAGCTCCTGTGATCGCGCGACAAACATCTGCCCCTTCTTGCGGGATAGTGAGGGCATCGAGATGGCGGGGGAGAGATCCTGTACGAAGCCGACCACGACGGCAAGATCACTCAGGGCATCCGTCTCGCGCTCCTCCATCCGCTCTCGCTCCGTGGGGTGCGACTCGTTGAAATCGGCCAGCCTCTTCAACCATTCGACGGACTTATGGGCGTTGATCTCGGGCTGGCAAAGACGCATCATGTAATGGAGCAGCGGATCGGCCCTGGCGAGGTCGTCAGGGTTGCATTTCGCCGACACGCGCGCGTTGCCGGCCTTGTCGTAGGCGCCGGACTGCCGCTTGAAGAGCTTGGAACCGGTGCCCATCTGGAACTGGCGCTTGAAGAGCGCCTGGGCGCGACCGTACTCGAGATGGCAGACGTTGGCAATTTCTTGCAGGATGATGGCTCGGTAGACTTTGTTCGCATCTTGGTCCTTGAGAAGTTCGAGGAGGCGGCAAATGTAATCCCAGGTGGCGGCTCCCCGCACCGCATCATGGACTGCTTCAACAAAAGCGCTGCTGATGTATCGGTCGGTATGGGCGGGCAATCGGCGGCCTTTTTCGTCAGCGACCAGCTCAGGCCGGCTGAAGAACCAGATATTGACCGCATGGGCGAGCACGACAGGCTCGGTGCCGATGAGACTGAGGTACTCGCCGAGTGTTGCTTTTTGCTCCTCAGCGCTTGCGATCAGGTCCGAAAGGGAGACTTTTGCCGGCCGATCCCGTATAGTCAACTTTGCGAGGGCTTCCGATGCCCCCTTGTCAACCTTATTTGGGACTGTCTTTTTGGCCCTGGTTTGCGAGCCCTCCTCCAGGATGTCGTCGATGAGAATGGTGAGACACTGCGTCAGGTTGATTTGCCTTTCCAAGACCAGTTCGCTCGTGGACTGAGGAATGCAGGCACCGGCCTGTATCGCTCTGTCGAAGTTGGCGAGGACCTCGGCGTGATGAGAACGGATTTGGAACGACTTCCCGTAGTTCTCGTCCTCGTCGTAGAAGAAGGTGTAGCAGTTCCTGTAAGGGTTGACATGTCGGAGATTTCTCGTGCGAATCATGCCAGTAATCAGGTCGCGATCGCCCGGACCGCACGGACTCGGGGAGTGGTACTGGTCGAGGAGGGATGTGGTTGCGCGGTGCTTGAGGAGGTTGAGCAGGAAGTCACCAGGTCCATCGTCGGCGATGTCCCGCAGGTTCCACTCGGGAATGATTTTGCAGACATTGCCCATCGAGGGATCAAGCGAGTGCCTCAGCACAACGCCCTCGGCGGCGCCAGCGCGCACGCATCTTTCCCGCTGCTCGGCGTCGAATCCCCGCCAGAAGGACTGGATGGCCGCCTCATGCTTATTGTATTTCCGGGCCAGGTCTGCATGTAATTCCTTCAGAATTGCCACCTTGGACGCCTCCTCCATCTTAAATGTTGTTGCCCGACTTCCGGTGTTAGGCCGCTGGTCGGGATGTGTTGGTCAGAAGTGAAGGAGGACCAGGAAAGGGAGTAAAAAAGGAAGGAATGAGGAGGGGTTCCGATCTCTTTGTGACTGCAATGTACTATGACGGAAGCTGAGGGGAATTTGCAGGTTGCAAGGAGGAACCTGACCGAAGGGCATCAAAGTGGGGCTTGCTACCTTAGACCCTGATGACAAATGAAGGCTTGTGACAACATGAAAGCAATCACCTAAGATAAGGTAGATGCCTACCTTAGGTATGCGTCTATTGCAGACAAACACGGCAGATCAAGACCAAGCAACATTGACACCTTGGATGTCCTTGCGGTCTATCGTAGACCACAAGGATTCAAGACCGCGACCAGGAGGGAAGCGAGAGAGGAAAGGAACCAAGGAAGATGAACATGTTGGTGCATTTTGGTTGTGTTTCAAGCCCCTTTTCCATCCCCCGATTGGCCGTGTCGGATGTATGAAATGGTTCTTGGGTCTCAATGGAAGTGTTTCCAGACTTGATTTTGTATGACATGGTGTTATTCCGGCGTGAGCTTGCCACCAAATTGGCCAGGGAGCTCCACGGTAATTATTACCTCACAAAGATGTGCACAAAAAACAAGGTTACTTCCATACATACCTGGTATCACTGGGCCGGACGGAGATTCCCCAACTCGAACGCGTTGCCGTGGCGGAGAGAATCGCTGCGCTCTCGCGGTCTGGACTTGAGCGTCACCTCCTTGACCCGCATAATCGCGCCGCGAGGGACGGCATCGTCGAGAATGCTCTTCTCGCTCCCGTCTTCGTCCGTGTCCCGTGTGCGACTCGCAGAGCTGAAGGGGCCCTTGTCCGCTCCACTGTCGCCAACCTTCCATTTTCCTGACCTCATGGCGCTGGGGATCTGTGAAGCGTCCTCGGACGCGCCGTAGCGTCGAGACGAGTTTCCCACATCCCGGACTAGCACACGAAGAACCGGGACGCACGCTCCTATCATGGTCACAGCGGCTTCGGCGATGTCCCAGATGACAAGGTCCGCCGCATCGTCTTTGCCGAGACGTCAGCGAATAATCGACAAGATTGACAGAGCAGGCAATCAACTTACATATATCTGGGGACGCGAGCTTTGGAAGCTTGGTTGTCTTGATAATTCCGGTTACGCCAGCTCTTATCGGCGGTCAGTTTTATCATCCCCGTGCGCTGGAGTAAGATGCACATACACGACACCCATGCTCATGGCGATGGCGGTGCCGAGCTTTTCCTTCCTCGTGATCTGGAGGTTGTAGAGCAATTTCCACGGCAGCGCAGCCAAGAGGAAGTCTACACCAGCCGAATAGGCTGCGATCCGGACGAGTCAGTCCCGGTCGACGGATGACTTTGCCTGAGTATGGATAAGAAACGTACCGCTCGAAAAGATGTTGTATCGCTCGTTTATTTTAGAATCCCAGCAAGATCCCGGAATGCTCGGGGTCCACGATCTCGCGAGGGGCCTGCATTGGATCCAAAAGAACAGGGCCGAGATGCCCATGGCGATGTTCATGGTGATAATGACGACCCACAGAAGCCTTTTCATCCACTCGGAGCGGTCGGTAAGACGCAGCAGGGTCATGGCAAAGGCAGTTTTGGTCCAGGCAATGGCAACAACGGTGAAGGTGGCGCGAACGGCGACGACGAGGACAAAGGCGTCGATGTCTGGCGGTTGGAAATCCCAACTATGGCGACCATAGGTAAAGTAGACGACCATATGGGTTGCCAGGCCGGCGTCGGTCACCAGTGCCACACAGGCCGCGATCAGAATCCAATCGTCCCACCAGAGGCTGCGGTGGCTCACCATCTTGCTGTACACTCGCAGGCCGAGCAGGAGAGAGCCGAGGCAAGTCAAGGTCCAGCTTGTCGCGACGAGCGCCGGTCCGCGGTCGTCGTGCGGCAGCGCCGCTAGCTCTTCCGGGGACAGTAGAGAGGCCATGATTAGGTAACTTGAAGTCATAGACTCATGGATGGCCGAGACGGCGAGAGCCCGTCAGCCGCCAGGCAGCACGGGGATTTGATCTTAAGTTGAAAACCGCCGTCCTCCCAACTCCCAACTCCTTCGCTCTTGTTCGCACAGACCGTGTCCACCATGCGCAAAATGCGCGCCGTGTTTGTATGGACCACTTTTTCAGCGCCCAGATCGCCCCCACAGTCCAAAATGAGCCGTCTCGGGGCCGTTTCTCACCAACCCAAGCGAGCCGAGTTAATTGGCCACCGAACCTCGAGCCAACCGCTCTTGGACCCACCTGATCCTGAGTCCCTCCACCATTTCCCTCTGCACGGATCCAGACTATTCCAAGTTCAGTGAGATTACCGAAGCTACTGACAGCGAGAAAGGGGCCACGGGCTAGCCCTCACTAGTTCCTTTCTCCACGAGTCACCCCAGATTTGATCTTTTATTAGTTTGGACCTGTTGGAAAAGCAACAGCCACAATGCAAGGATGTGCCGCCAGACTCGCTCTCCACTTGGTTTGGTGCATGTGAAGGCAGAGAATCGAGATCCCTGATGGAAGGTACGGTGGATACGGAAAAGAACACTTCAAGTTGTATTTAGGAGGCCTCGGCGCAGCACCATCAACCCAATCCACAGACCACCAACCACTAAATACAGCCATTCTACCGCATTCTCTTCATCCCGCAATCACTTCCTCCATCAGCCGATAAACCCTCCCGAATCAAGACGATTCCACCAGTTTGAGGTCCTGCAGCTTCAAATAACAAGTCACCACTCACAGACGAGTTTTACCCACAGGCCTACCCAACGCGGTCCGTGAACCGGGATTCTAGAACTTTACCGTCCCGTCCGCCCCCTTTTGGGCGTTGAGCCGTTGCTTCGTCGGCAGACTTGGCTGCCATTGGCGCGGGACGATGACATTAAACCCCGCCCCGCCCCCCTTTTCACAACGAACCGTTCGTCAACCTACCAGGGGGCACCTTGGCTCTGGGTCAGATCGATCTGGTGGAAGCTGTTGGAAGATAGGTGGTGTCTCGGAGCTTCTGACAGAAATTACAGGGGTCCCTGATCATTTTGGCGCAACGGCACACCGTTGCACTTTTCCAATAGAAGCGATGTCTGGGACTGGTAATGTCACCGTAGAAACTCTAAAACTCAGAAGCGATATCATCTGGCGAAAGTAAACCACGAGGCACCTTGTAGTATTGACTATCACATTCTTAGTAACTGAATAAAGAAAGCGACAAATGTGGTGGAAGTATTGCCATTTCCTTCAAGTCAAATGTCTTGGTCACGCCGGCAAACGCATTGATAGCAGTCAGGGTTTTGTGGTGTTGTTGATGGTCAGGGGGGAAACTCAGTTAGAGCATACTCCACCACGTCTTTGAGGTCGTAATAATAAGCCCCCAGGTGCACATGTCGCAGTCTAGCAGGGTTGAACAATGGGATAGAATCGATCCGACACCGTGACTACTGGGGCAACGTGATGGGTTTCTCCTAGATCCGTAGCCCTCGTTGGCCTCTCGCTGGGGATGACTTATAAAAATGACATCTGCACAGCACCGGAGCCAGGCCCATCGACAAGAATCACTTCTTCGTCCCCCATGGACCACCATCTTGACCACAAACTAAACAATGAACAGCAGAATAACACCTTTCTTGCGCCGCCCAGGCTTCCTCCCCAACGCCCCCGGGCTATCCGAATGTGCTCCAGAGTCCACGATCGAGGTCCAACCCAGATACTGGCTCCACATCTGCCCGAGGTCCTATGGCCCCCATGGTGCCCGGAACCCGCGCCTTCCCCTCGTCAGCCGTATCGAATATGCCCACTGCCCGCTCGGTTGCGGATCGACGCCCCAGGGGGAGACCGAGCTGTTGAACCATATGCAGCAACCCATCGGCCTGCTGGGCGGGATGAACCAGATGGGCGGTAGGATTGAGAGGTGGTGGATGAGGTGTTCGACTTGCTGGAGTACGTGGAGGAACTTCTTAGAGGATCATCCCAACGTACAATCGGGGAATACGGTTGGTGAGCGCGGTGGTCTCGTGGCGACGAGCTGTGCTTCGTGCAGTACGCCGTTTACGCGGGTCTGTGTGGCGCTGAATTGCTATGGGGAGGAAGTTTATGAGGTGGTCAGGCGGGACGATGACTGCCGGGAGATGCTGCAGTGGCAGAGGCCTTCGCTGAGGAGGGTGCCAGGGAGGGTGGAGTTGAACCGGCAGTTTTGGCGATCTTAAAACGCAAAAGGGGCGAGAGTCAACTTTAAGGCCGAACGGCAGGCACCTCGCCTTGGTTTATAGGTTAATAATCCGCCCAGAACAATAACAAGACTAAGCGTATCTCATATGAACACGATGGAGGTGTGCATGTATCTTGACTTGAAATCGGTCACGCGCGTCGCACCGCAAGGTATGTCGGGCTCTTTTGGAGGAGCATGTTTGGGTTTTATCTTGGAACCGCTTTGTCTTGCTGGAAACGTGTGGGGGGTTTGCAATACGTGGTGGAAGTTCTGGCACTGTGTTGCTGTTCCCAGCTCGAGGGCTGGGTCGACATTCATGACAGCAAACTCCATAAGTAACCCAAACTTTTGTCAGACTTTGGAATTCGTCCCGAGACATCGACAACTGTTTTTTTTTCTTCGACCCGACGAAATTCAATGACAGTCATTGCACCCCCGCACTCATCTCATCCGACTGCCGTTGCCAACATGGCGAGCGCAGACAACAACGACAAGGCAAAAGTCAGAGCGAAAATCGATGCGCGTCGCGCCTCGATACTCGGCGCCATCCGAAACGCATATCCCAAACTGCCCACTGGAGACTGGTTGGCCACAAAAGTAGCTCTGGTACAGCAGAACACCTTGAGCGCCCTGTTCGACAGATACAAAGACCCCGAGTGCCTCCTTGGTGCCGACTACGTCGCCTGGAGAGTTGACTCCCGCCTTCGGCAGCATTTTGGGAGACTTCTGGATGATCAAGCTGCCGCTCGGGCCTTCCTTGACGACATGCCAAACCCGACTGACGGCCCGTATTCTCAAGCGTTTCACCGATACCAACTAGCGCGGTTGGCACTCGAAGAAAAAGGAGGCACCAGTCCGCAGGCCGAGCCGAAGCCGCAACCGCCCAAACCTGCAGGTGTTCACACATCGCAGGGACCCGAAAAGGCGACCAAGGAACAGCAAGCAGCGACAATAAGTGAGCTAGCGGTCACGGTACAAAAGAGACTCGAAGCTCGCAAGCGGAAGGTCTCAACCGAGAACAAGGACGCAGCGGAACTTGGTGCCCCTACCAAAAAAGCACGTCAGCAGCCGTCCAAGGCAGGCGCCATAAGAATAGTCGTCAACAAGACCACCACCACCACCACCAAGGAACAAGGGCATGAGCTTCCCAAAGAATCTGAGATCGCCGCGGCCATTCCCCCGGGTAACAAGGGTAAAGGCGCCGCCAGCTTTGGCACCTACCTCGGCCCCTTTAACGGGGACGACGATCCCTCCAAGATAGGCGCAAGGCTCGACGTCCTCTCGCGCAGAGCCGTCCCTCGCAACAGCCAAATCTGGCCCAAGTTCGTGTGGAGGTCCCTCTACGACCTCACACCGCCCCCGCAAGGCGGCGACTTTTTCGCCCTCCCGATCCGGGACGAGTGGTAAGTCAAAACCCCCACCCAGCCTCCCCTTCCTTCCCGCCGTGTGTTCACGCCACCAACATTGCATTGTTTCGCCAGGGCCCCCCTCGTCTCCCCAGATGTCCTGATCCGAGTCCACAACCTCGTCGAGCCGACCATTCGCGTGGTGGTGCACAGCCGCGGCCACCTGCAGCGCGGCAGGCCCAGATCGAAGCTGCTCGCCGTGCTGTTCACCGACTACGGCAACCCGACATCGGTGCGGGAGCTGGGCCACCTCGCGCAGGCGTGGTCAGATATACGGGAATGGCACAGGCATATGATGGAGAATGGCGACAGCCAGTGTGCCCTGGATGACTTTATGCGGGAAAGGCAGCTGTACAAGGTGTCGGTTGGGTTTGCTGGGAATGGTGTGGTTTGATCATCACGGTCTATGACTGTACATGTACATGTATCTAGGTCATGCAACGGATAAGTACTTGTAAGATTACAGTAATGAATTGTCATCTTCAACTTGCTCTTTCTTAAGCACAGAAGTACAAGGCTTTCGTCGAAGGCGTCTATTCTTGGCACTACTAACATAACGACTACCGACCGAACGATCTTAACCCGTCGTTGTTACAGCATAAGCTCAGTCAACCTCTTGCGCTGCTCCGCATTCTCATACAGAGCTTCATAATCAGCCCTCTCCACAGACCAGACCTGGAACTCAGGGGGGAAGTATCCAGCCTCGTCCCAGTCGACAATCTTGAGAACATGCAACGTCTCGGCATGCATCAGGATGCTGTGCCCGTGCAGGTTGCCGTGGCAAAAGACGTATTCCGGCTGGCCGGACTTCAACTTCTTGGGTGGCCAGTAGGCAGTCTTGTCGTGAAACGTGACCCAGAGGGGCGGGATCACCCTCCCATTCAAACCCGTCGTGTCCGAGGTGAGCGAGTTGAGCTGCGGAACAACCTCTTCGGCGATGTATCGACGGGCGTTGGCCCTGGCAATGCGGTCGCACTCGTCGCACTCGCCGCCGTCTTCGACGTGCTGTTTCCCAGCCGGCATCCGGCATTGATCTCGGACGACGTCGAGCCACACGCCACCGTGAGTGCGCTCCGTCTCAATCCAAGCCGTTCCGTCGTTGCTCTCGCCGAAACTGATGAGCCGGGGGACGGGGATCGTCGTCTTTTTGGAAATCAGCTGCAGGGCTGCAGCGTAGTTGACAATCCGCTCCTTGTTGTAAGGTCTTGAAGCCAACTCGCCGTTTGTTGTCTTCTGCCAAGGCTTGACGCTGTGTTTAAGCTGTGCTGATTTGGTGGTAATGAGATTGTAGAAAGTAGTGAGGGACTCCCCCTCCTTTTCCTGATATCCTAGCACAGCCATGGCGGAAGGCAAGGGTGGCAGGCAAGAGTGTGAATGTCGCTGACTTGGAAAGGGAGTCGGAGGAGCGCCACAAAATCAGGAAGGGGGAACTGAAGGATGTGGGTGGAAAGCAGCGATTACTAGCAGGAAATGTGCGGAGATATATATGCCCAATATGGAAGGGCAGAGAGTTGGGTCTGGTCTCTGCAGGTTTGTTTGTCACAGGGGCAAGGCTCATGTTTCAGATGTCCTGTATTCCGTACGGCGCAGTGCGGGGCCGCACACACATGCCTTGTTGGCAAACCTCGTCCGGCGCCTTCATGTTCGCAACGTGAGGTTGGTTACCGATATAATACCTAGGTAACTAATCTGGACGGTCAAACACGGAGCTCACGGCAAGCTATCTTCGCTGCCAGCTATTTTGTGCTAGAAGCGGCATAGTAACTGTGAAATAAAAAAAGTAGAGTGACAGGGACGCATTCTTCAGCTTTGAACTTCTTGGCTGCGCCACCGCTGTGAACTCTGAACCAACACCATTTGATCAACCCCTCGGTTGGGCCCCCAACCGCCGGCCCCAACAGTCGGACCGCAGCGGCCTCCCAAATAGACCATGAATCCAGAGGGCTGAGCTCTGGTGAGCGCTCGAGCACCTGTGCCTCCCACCCGCCAACGTTTTGATGGAGATCTCT
This sequence comes from Chaetomidium leptoderma, assembly GCA_033296705.1. Taxonomy (NCBI): domain Eukaryota; kingdom Fungi; phylum Ascomycota; class Sordariomycetes; order Sordariales; family Chaetomiaceae; genus Chaetomidium; species Chaetomidium leptoderma. The sequence continues at coordinate 6,596 of MU857101.1, read as the reverse complement.
CAGCTCAAGGTTGGTCGCACTGACGCGACGACGGATATGAATGGCTGTTACCCTGGCCTGGCTCGCCAGAACGATCCCTGTCTTCCCCGCGTGTGACCATAAAACAATTGCATTAATTAATAATTACCACTACACCCGATTGAGTTGAAGGCGGCCGCCACTCGTTTCCCGGGCGATCTGAATACGAGTCGTCGTTGTGCAGGAGATGCCGCCTAGCGCCAACGAGTCAAGACCTGGGTTTTGAAACATTGGTCAACTCCAAACGCCCTATTCTAAATACAGCTCAAGTACCTAGGTATGTTGGTTGCTTCGGCCCTTGGGTCTGTCGTTGGTTTGACGTTTCCCTCTTTGAAGCGGCCCGGCGCCGCGCTCTTGCAGTAGTACTCGGCACCATCTATTAAGGTACTTCCTATGTGGGCCAACTGGCTGGGGAAGTCAAGTCACTAGCTACCTACTTAAGCTCATGGCTTCTGCCCCCGAGTCGGCCGAGTTTCACACTTGCCACATGGTGGTTTGTTGACCCAGAAAGTTCGCCAACTTAGGCGGCGTGGTCCGGTGTCCAAGTTTGATTGAAGGCCAGCCCGGCCAATGTTGAGACAATGGAAAAATAGAAGCACTGATGAGTGGCAGTGGTGGGAAGTGTTGGCCGTTTGAGACAGACACGGAAAGCTGTTATCAAGTATAAAAGCTCGTCGGACCGCCAGTGTACATACCAGAGGCTTTCATTCACCAATTCGAACTATCTCACCATCTCCCTTATTTCCCAGTCATTCTTCGTTCTTGTCTACGGTGACGTCTGGCACGTTTCCAGTAAGTGATCACCACACCTGCTCCCAATTCACTCCGCCAAACCTACGGCCCACGGACGAGAGCTGACTCGGCGTTTGGCTTGCCTAGACATACAGCTCCTTCACTTCCCAGTCACTCTTCATTCTTGTCTGCGAACACGTCTGGCACGTTTTCAGTAAGTGATCACCACACCTGCTCCTGATTCACCCCGCCAAACCTACGGCCCACGGAAGACAGCTAACTCGGCGTTTGGTTTGCTTAGACATACAGGAATTACCTCGAAAACCTTGCACTTTACCATCAACTCCACGACCAATCACAATGAAGAAGTCTACGAGCGGAACCACCCAAAAAACGTCTACCTCTAAGGTTACGCGGGCACACGCCTCTATGACTAGGGCGTCGGGTGGTGGTGGAGGCACTAGGGCATCGGGTGGTGGTGGAGGCCCCGTCAATACGAAGTACCCCCTCAACTGTTGGCATTGTAATGCAGAACTCGCTGTCGCTGCATCCGGAAAAGGCACCCCTCCCAATCGGGTATAGCGCCGGGCCAGAGCCGCGTCCTCGCACGGCCCAGCAGCGCCCACCGCATAAATAGAGCCCCTCCTCTCCGACGTCCCTTGCTTGTACTCTCGACTTTCTCTCTCCCTTCTCATCCCCTTCGCTCGGTCCCTGCCTCCTCATTTCCGACACCCGTTTCGCCAGGCTGGGACGCCTTGTCCTTGCCCTCTTTGGCGTCACCTAACCGCACGCCGTCGCCTCGCGCGGTGATTATGCTTTGGCTTGCAGTTCTTTTGCGGTGCATTTGTCAATTGCACCTTTTGACTCGACTCCACGATCGACTCCAACTCAACTTCGAGCTTCCTCTCCGTGTGGAGCCATTCAATACCCGCTTGGTTTCCCTCCTCGCCTCGTCCATCCCCCTTCGCTCTGCCTGCCAGGGTGCCTCCTTTCGTCCGTAGGATCGGGATCTATGTCTGCCTTGGTAGGTCTCCCGTTCCCCTGTGCAATTTGCAAGACCTGTGCATCCTGACCAGTCACAAAAATGCCGCAGGTATCGATTACGTCAAATGTCGAGACACGACGAGGCCTCCACTCGCTTGGCGCATTCAGGGCGTCTCGGTCTGCAGTTCGGAGAACCTCCTTGGTCACAATCGGACCGAATGCCAACACAGCCGTGGCGAGACATGCAGAAGACCGGTTACGAGAGCGGCAGGTTGGCCTCCTGATTCAGCTGCAATCTATTTCCGGGGCACATGCCGGATTTAGGCTGCAGCGGACAGGGATGGCAAGGTCGAGCTGGCAAGGAGGCAGATATGGTCTCCAAAAAGATGACGTGGCCTTGCGGGCGCTGCTGCCTTTGCTTTAGCGACGGCGAGGCAGATCGGGTCTAGGAAGGAGCTGGTTGGCGGAAACGACAGCGCGTACGAGGCAGCTCTGCGGGATTCTGCCTTGCCGTGGGCGGTGCCAGGGACGGGACAACAAGGAGGAGGCGCGTGCAAACGGACGCGGGAAGGTGTCGCCGAGAAGACGCGCCAACACTGCTCCGGCTAAGCCGCTCTGGGCAACTTTCGGCGAGATCATGGATCATGCGGGCTCAAGTCAAGGGTCGTGATTCGCGGCGGTACGATGTCCTGCGGTGGCTCCCCTTTTTCTCGGGCCTCTCCTCTCTGTCTCGGCAATCGCATGATTGGCAGACGTAGGAGGGACCGGTGAATCGATGTCTCGTCCCACCCTGCACCCCGAGGAATCGCATGCGACGAGGTGTTTCACGACCGAGCACGTTGCCTGCGAGCCCGTTGGGATTGTGGAGCGGATAGAGAGTTGGAGCCTTGGCCCAACTCCTTACCAGTTCTGCATATGAGTCCGCCCTTCTCCGCGCACGTCGATATATTTCGCTCGTTTCCCGATGCCCCAGAACTCCGAAGATGGCCAGTTCGAACGCCAAGTGCTTCCGGGAATTGCTCTCTCCATAACCTTGGGCATCTTCTGCAATTCCACAACGGGCGGTATCACTGGTAGCGCGATGGCAACAGTCTGCCTCGACCGCCAGATCTTTTACAACCCCCGTGTGGCGGCGGGCCCCGAGCCTGCGAACCGCAGCCTTCTGGGTCGGAAGGGAGACTCTTCTGCAACCATCTTTGGGGCTCCTTTACATTCGCCGCCGCCGCCGCCACCGCAGCAGGATGCACACAATTCTCAGCGCGGTGGTGCTGGGAAGTCACAAGACTGCGATCCTGATCCCGAGCGATGACGAGTCTGATGACGATCTCAACGATGGCCAATCCGACACGTCTTTCCCGCCGCTCGAGGAGCTTCTCGCAGCTGCACACAACAAGGCTAAATCTGGCAGTGTTGTTCGTACAGGTATGTGCCTAAATCTCGCATCCCTAGGCAGGCCAGTATGTTGACATGTCTAAGCAGGCAAACATGTTGACCCTGCTCCCGACGGGAGCAACACGCCGGAGCCTTCAGCCACCAGTGGGCCTGGCCCGGATGACGAGTTTTCAAACCAGCAGCAGCGGAGAGGTAGCCTAGGGCCTTCTCCAGAGCCATTATCTGGCTCTCCTGAGACTCTGTACGCGACGCGGACCCAACCAGTTCCGGCTGGCTGTGCTGCGTTTGAGCCAAAACAGGCATCCGATCCTGATATCACTTCGCACAATACCAACATTTCAGAGACGAATGCTGCTTCCCTCGCCGAAGACAGGGCCACACGTCATGGTCATGGAATGCAGCCCGATTCTCGGCCGTCCGAAGAGCCATGCGGAACGACGTCGAATCAAGACGGCTCGATATGCCTTGTCAACGACGAGTGGGATAGGCGGTTCCCATTTTCACACCAGGCGATTCGACGGAGGTCGCAAGCCAGACCTGCCGCCAGGGGCGCATACAACACTGCAGAGCCCGATCAGTTGCAGTCTATCTTGGACCCGCATTGTCGGCCCCAGAGCCCACGCCGGGCCGCCTCCAGTCATGGGGTTGAGCTACAGCAGACATCCGATAGCCGCTGCCTCTTTCCGCGCCATAACTATCGCGGCGACAACGATCAGACGAGCAACCCGGAACACCGCCGTCCGGTCCCAGACGACATAGAAGAGCAAAACGAAGTGTGTCCTGCGGCCCCGCCACAAGTGGAGGAGAGCCGGGCAAGCACGCCCACATTGCCGAGCGATCAAGGCATCAGTGAATTCGAGCTAGCAGATACCGAGCCACGCCTTCGGCTTTACAGTCCATGCAGCGCCGATACCAGCCTCGGGGTAGAAACACAGCAGCGGTCCGATGGTTGCTGCCTCTCTCGGCACCATGATCACCGTGGCGACAGTGTTCGGACAAGGGACTCAGAACACCGTCATTCTCCGGTTCCGGACGACGGGGGAGAGCAGGATGATGAGAGTTCTGTCGCGCCGCCTCTACGAGCGCAGGAGAGTAGGGCAAGCATGCCAAGTTTGTCGGGCGATCAGAGCGGCAACGACCGTGAGCTAGCCAATAGCACGCCGTCCATCGCTGGCAGGGAGGACTTTCTCGACGGCGCGCGCTCTCCCTTCAAGAGTTGCCTCCACGGCCGACAAGGTTCAAGGAGATGAGTATTTTCAGGTTGAGGAGATTCTGGATTCACGACGACGAGGAAGGCGGGTGGAGTACCTGGTCAAGTGGGAAGAGTATGGGCACGAGCATGATAGTTGGGAACCTGTTGCGCATTTTGAGAAGTGTCCTGAGATGCTCCAGCATTTTCACCAGAGGACGGGAAGGTCCGGGTAGGGGAAATGCTAGGTCAGCGACGAATTCAATTTCTTTTGGTGTTCCTCCCAGGTAGCTCTGTGCGTAGTGATTATCTCTTCTGAGCCCAGTTGAGCGTCGCGGTGATTGCCGGATTGGCGCAGGCGGAGTTGCCGGCCAGGCCGAGGTGATCTCGGCCGCCATCACGGGACCAGCCGCGAGTGAACTGCCCGGGCTGGCTCGGCTGCTGGCCGGCGGCCTGCCCGCGCAAGGTGGCGAGGTTTCCCGCTCCTACAGCCGTCTAGCGATACGGTTGACGATAGGGTTTCCTCGGTTCCTTTATTTTTAACTAGTCGTGAGTGGTAGGGAACTGTCGCAGGTTGGCCTGAGCGCCTGCCCCTCCATCTCTCTGGCAGCCGGCCCACCACTGCCTTTTTCCTCCACACCACCGACCGGACAGGTAGAATACCATTACCAGTCCTGCCCTCCTTGCCTGCTCCCCGTGACAGAAACTGTGTTTGCTAGCAAGGAGGGCTGGGCCGCTGAAGTTGAGTGAAGTACCTGAGGAAAAACGACGAAATTTGATTGATCCAAGGGGTGATGGTGGGCTTGTTAGTTGTAGAAATGTAACCTTGAAGGGATGGTGCTGTCGCCAACAGCACTTGGGCTCGAACCGCCGTCGAACCACCGAACTCACTGGAGTCTGGTCCCAGTTGTCTCGAGGTCTATTCGATATCATTCACGTCCGAACATTCACACAAGGCTGCGTTCACAGGATAGGTGCGTAGGTATGCATGAGTAGATCTAGCCGCCACCGCTTGCGGCACGTGTTGCAGGAGAGGCCAACGGGGCCGCCATCACGACAGCCACCGGGGACACCGACCTCGGAAGCAACGAAAGGCCTGGGCAATCAATTCAGGCGTCTGGTTTCATCTTTTCATAGCGTTGGAACATCAGAGACAAAACAAGATCAGGGAGGGATGGACGCACGACTGGTCGATTTGTGGGTGAAGTACCAACTTGAATTTTAAAAGTCTAAGTTATCAGTAACTAGTTACCTATCTACAACTTGAATGGTTGTTGCCACGTTCAATGTACAGCGGCTGTAAGCTTGGTAGCGTACCGAGGTCAAGATGCGCTTCACATGCAGCGTGGATTATCAGTGCGGTACCTGCATTGGGTGCCTTTGGTCCCAGTGCCGCGCACCATCCAAGGTGTGCTGGATCGAATAATTGTACACGGTAAATTCCCACTGGTTCTACGCTCGAGGCCAGGTGGCGACAGCTGCATGATCTCCGGTTCGTCGCTTGGTGATCACGCCGCAGTCTCGCGCCACAAACGCGTATCGTACCTGCTTCCAACCGTACATGTACAGCCAAAGTTCATTGCGCCCAATCTTTTCCGCAACGAATCATGCTTCATCCCCAACTTCGTGGTACGGAATCAAGTGTAGTATTTGATGAGGAGGGACTTGTTTGAATCTTTGCAAAATCGATCTACTTTTAATCTTCCGAGACACCCTGGTGGAAATATTTGGTCTTTTCCAGATGTCTGGTGCGGCGCGCGGCGCTTTAGACGTCATCAACGTCATGGGAGGCGACTCGCGAACCCCAGGAGCGGGACAACGCCGCCCCCAGCGCAAGAGGGTGAAAACGACGAGGGCGATGGAGTCGATGCAACAAGATGATGATATGGACTGGGAGGAAGAAAATAACAGTGAAAGAATGCTGAGAAGCCACAAAAACAGCACAATTCGGCCTACAGCCGCCGACAAGGCGGGCGAAGAAACCCGAGGCCTAGAGCAATCTGTGAACCGTGATTTCAGCATCAAACTGGACATCATCAAGACGGAGTTTCAGCTTCATTTCAAAAAGCTTAGGGATCACGTGGCAGAAGAGATCGCCAAAATGACGGCTCAGCTGACACAAGAACTGTCGCAAGCGCGAGTGCAGCTTACCCAAGCCCACCATGAGCTCGAGGACACTAGGCTGCAGCTTCAAGCGATGAAGGAAGCTCAAGGAGTCATTTCCGCCCGGCCGGCGTATGCGGACGTCGCCAGACATACACCGCCGGCTAGCAATCCTACC
>MU857100.1:0-37365 GCA_033296705.1 Chaetomidium leptoderma | reverse complement strand
CCCCGCCTCCTTCTAACCTGCTCACAATCCTCACTTTCCCACAGCCTCAACGGCAACACGGTCCCCATCACAGCATGGGCCATGATGGAGCTCCTGCAGGACCCGGCGCTCCTGCGCGCCGTGCGCGACGAAGTACTATCCTCGGCCACCGCCGACGGCCGCAGGGAGGAGGGAGCTCCCTTGCTGCTGGACGCGCACCGCGTCGTCAACCTCCCGCTGCTGCAGTCGCTGTACGTCGAGGTGATGCGCGTGCATGTGTCGTTCTGCGTGGTCCGCGAGGTGCGCGGCCGCGGGCCGCCCGTCGAGCTCGTGCCCGGGTACCGCGGCGCCGAGGCGGGCGCGCTGGTCCAGGCGCTCTCCGAGGTAGCGCACGCCGACGAGGCCGTCTGGGGCGTTGAGGGCCACCCGGCTAGCGAGTTCTGGGCCTGGAGGCATGTTCGCTTTGTTGAGTCCGACGAGGAGGAGGAGGAGGAGGGGGCGGTCGATGACGATGAGCAGCAGCAGCAGCAGCAAGCTGGCGGCACGGGGGCTGCAGCCTACGAGAAGAAGAAAACGGAGACGGTTCGTTGCCGCAGGCGCAAGGCGCGGTTTGCTATGAGTGGAAGGCCCAGCTCGTTTTTTCCTTATGGTGAGTTCAAGTTGTTGCTTACGTGTATTTGTTCCAAGTTTCTGCAAGTCGTCAGATTTGATGGCTGACAGTTTGACATATATGTTCGCGCAGGCGGCGGGTATTGGGTGTGTCCAGGCCGCCATTTTGGCAAGATGGAGATTATGCTTGCCCTGGCACTCATGGTGACCAAGCTCGACCTCGAGTTTGTCGAGTGGACGAACCTCGACGGGACCAAGGCCGACGGGCCGGCCCGCGACGACAGGCGTTACGCCGGTGCTATTGCCATGTTTCCGGATCGCGATATGACGCTTCGGTGGAGGAGGAGGAGGGCTTGCTGAGCTGCAGATTAGATGGTACTAGTATCTTACCTTATATTATCCCGCTCCTTCACCTCAAGTCAAACATCAAAGCGAACAGACAGTGTTGCAGTCGTGACAAGCACGGTTGGAAAACTTGAATCTATCCATAATCCCTAACCTGAGCGTCCTATTGTACATACATACATACCTACCTTACATGTACACATAATGTACATCCATACACCTAACGCTCTTGATGATGCCGTTGCCACTGCGGCTGGCCCGCAGGCTGGCCCGCATACATGTACCGCGGGGGATGTGACTCGTTCCACGCCACCTCGGTCGTGACGGCAATCGACTGCAACGGAATCTGGTCCCCCTGGTGCGGTAGCTGATTCTGTACCTGCTGCGGGTCCTCTCCTCCCCTGATCACTGCGCTCCTCGCCGAGCGCACCTCCTCGGGCCACCCGGGAACCCCAGACACGGTCTCGTGCAGCCGCTCCTGCGAGCTTTCGTCCTTGTCGTTGACGCTCATCAGCGTGGTGAATTGGGAACCCTTCTTTCGGCCGCCGGATTGCCCAAAGGTGATGAGAGAGGGCCGGGCAGGCGAAGCGCTGGGGTTCGATCCGTTCTTGCTCAACCCCGTCTTGCGCAGGAACATGGTTAGCAGTGGGCGCAGCGGGGGCAACGACGCCGAGATGATTCCCATGCAAGGCTCGACCTCGACCCAGATAATGAGGGGGGGCAGGTGGTCTGCGGAGATGGTGTAAGCATGGAGTCCGATGGCCCATTACAATACCTAGGTAGGTACTCACAGGTGATATCTGCCGTGGGGCCCAACTCATACAGGTCCACCATGACCTTCAGCTTGATGATGCTGAAGATGACAACAATCCAGCCCAGCAGGAAACTGCATGCGATGGCGATCTTCTGGGACCTCGAGACGTGCAGTTTATAGACCTCCCACATGGGGAGGACAAGGATCATGACGTCGGTCACAATGTTAGGGACGCCATTCGTGCTGATGTAGAAGACGTTTGCGTTGATGCATGTGCCTTCAGCCGCCAAGTCCCACATTTTGTGGACGGGCGTGCACTGGAAGATGGTGACCAGCATTACGGCAATCCACCAGGCGGCCGTCATGGAGCCCAAGATGATATAGCCCCATTTCATGAACCGCGTCGGGAAGATACGGTAGAACATGGCCAGCACGCTCCACTTGATGAGGGCGAGGGTGGTGAAGAAGAGGATTTCGCCAATGTACATGTACTGCAGCGAAAGGACCGAGTTAGCGGTTGGACTCTTGCTCCGATTGTCTTTAGAGTCATACAAGCATCGTCTTGGACAAGACGTTGGGGTCGTCCATCATGAGAACGGCCAGGTGTCTCCCGATGCCTCCCTCGGTGATGGAGAGGTAGCCATCAACATATTCTCCCCACAAGACAACCAAGGCGGCAATGATTAGCCAGTCATCGAGTCCCATGCCGATGCGGCGGTAGAATCTGATCCAGACCCGCAGTGCGACGATGGCTGTTGTTACTGCCATGACGGCCGAAATGGCTTGGATCGCACCCGGGCCAGCATCGTAGGTGAAGTACTCGGGAGGGATTGCTGGAACCGTGCTGTTGGATGACTCGGCCATGGTTACTGGTGGTCTCAGGGGGCCGACGGGAGGAGGCTAGACCTGGACAGGTAGAACCTCTTGAGTCTCTTCGTAGCTGGCGTAGGGGCTGCCGAGCTGGCAAGGAAAGATGCTGCCTTACAGTTGTAAAACAGAGACACGGCGCGGCTAGGGTTTGGTTGACGAGCCATGTGTATCTTATCATTTCGTCGCTCCCCTGAGCGTCTTGTCATGCTTCATCGAAGCAGGCGCTGAGGAGCAAAGTGGGCTGGGGGCGAAGCCGGCGGAGGGTGGCACAGTATTTCTTCGACTGCAGGAATTCGGAGGTCCCTATCCATTGGAGTTTGCCGTTGGAGCAGCCGTCCGCTGAGGAGAAAGGGGCTCACGGCTTGGCCTGCAGGAATGACTTTGGGACTGCTCAAGAAAGGTCGTAAGAGTGCGGCACAGGGTCGTATATCAATCAACTGCATGTCAATCAGGATGTGTGCCCCTGACTCGCCGAATACTGGACCAACCAGCCGCCCCAGGGCGAAATGAAGGACCCCCGGGGGGAGACGGAACGGTCGTACAATGCGGCACCCGGCTTACCAAACACTTGACCAACCAGCCGTCCTGAGGCGAATGCAACCTCCGCCGCCCTTCAGCAACGGCTCGGCAATAAATGGGCTGACCCTTGGAAAGGACTGACAGCCAAGCTGTGCCATCCAGATGCAGATTATATACATGTACAGTACCTAAGGTACTTCACCATGTCCTTGGCGTATGCAGGTCATTCATACCTAGGGTAGCAATCACACATTGGAGGTATGGCCCCCAAGGGCAAAGCGGCACGGGGAAAACGGCACGGGCTGGGCCGCAGACTCGCTTTGCAAAAGAAGGCTTCGAAGCGCGTCTCGCCGTCCCCCCGCACCCCCCGCACCTCGGTGAGCTCCTGGAGCCTGCCATGATTCCCACCTTCGCCTCGAGGCCGCGGGCCCCAACTCCTTTTGTCTCGGTTGGCTGCGTGGTCCAACAACCCCTGGCGTGTTCATGCCCCGCTCTGGTAGGAGCCTTGTCGGCATTGTGGGATGAAGGAGAATGGGGGGTTGGTGCTCAACAGGGCGTGTTGCCCAGAAATATGTAGCGGATTTCGTTCGCTTGTGTTCGATGTTCGCCATCTCCTCCATCTCCTCTTCAAACTTTGGATAACACCATACCCGGAAGCCTTGTCTGACAGCCCGCCGAGCGCCCCCACTCTCTCCCCTTATCATGGGTACCACGGCTGAGAATTACAAGCTTGAGGACTTTGAGGTATGTTATCTGCCGTTCCTGCGGTACTGTACATGTACAGTAAGCCGCTAAGAAATTGCGCCAGTACTGATTTCGTGCCGTCTTCACTCTTCAGACCTTTTACAATGTGATCAACAACGAACTCACGACTACGGCAGAAACACGCCACGCCGTCAACCCCAACACAAACGAGCCACTGCCCGCCGTGCCCGTCTCGACGCAGGAGGATGTCGACCGTGCCGTAGCAGCCGCCCGCGCCGCGTTCCCGGCCTGGAGCCGTCTCTCCCAAGACGAACGGGCCGAGTACCTCCTGAAGCTCGCCGACGCCATTGATGCGAACCAGGAGGGATTCGCCAAGCTGCTCGGCGAGGAGGCCGGCAAGCCGCCGCAGGGCGCTGGCCTGGAGCTGTTCCTCACCGGCGTTCAAATTCGGGGTACCGTCAAGCACCGTTTGGCTGAGGAAAAGATGGAAGAGACGGATGAGGTACGAATCCGCATTTTGCTCTCTCCACAAGATGGCCCCATCACTCTCACGCCTTGTTTACACACCCTTCACCTCTGGCTGGCTGTCTACCCTATACTACACGTGGTCCAGTAACTAATTGGCTGTCTGTGCCCATGTTTAGAGACTCGTTACCATCCGCTATGTCCCCTTGGGCGTGGGGGTGGGCATCATCCCATGGAACCTCCCCATCTTGCTTGGCTCTATCAAGTTCTCGTCGGCACTGCTCACAGGCAACACTTTCATCTGGAAGCCATCGCCGTATACACCCAACACGGCCCTCAAGGTCGGCGAGTTGGCCGCCAAGATCTTCCCCAAGGGTGTAATAAACGTCTTGAGCGGCGATGAGTCTCTGGGTCCCCTGCTCACCACCCACCCGGACGTGAACAAAATCAGTTTCACCGGTTCCGTGCCAACGGGCAAGAAGGTGATGCAAGCATGTGCCGGCACCCTGAAGCGATGCACACTCGAGCTCGGTGGTAATGATGCGGCCATCATCTACCCCGATGTAGACATCGCGGAGGTGGTCCCAAAGGTATGCAATATCCGTTCTATGCCTGACCTGCCGCTTGGTCCAGAGATGATCTAATAAAGAAAAATGTACAGATCGCCATGTTCGCATTCGTCCACACCGGCCAGATCTGCATGGCAGCCAAGCGCATCTACGTGCACGAGGGCATCTACGACGCCTTCTTGACCGCCTTGTCCGGTTTTGTCCAGGCGGCGCTCAAGACCGGCAAGAACGACGACCCGACGGCCGTCCTGGGCCCGATCCAGAACAGCATGCAGTTCGGCAAGCTGCAAGACATGTACTCGCAGATCGACAAGCAAGGATGGAAAGCCATCCCAACACCGGACCTGTCGTCGTACTCCTCGGCGACCACCCCAGGAGCCGGCTTCTTCCTCCCGCCCACCCTCATCGACAACCCGCCCGACGACTCACGCATCGTGACCGAGGAGCAGTTTGGCCCCATCGTGCCGCTCCTCAGGTGGTCCGACGAGGACGACGTGGTGCGGCGCGCCAACGCGTCCCCGTTCGGCCTCGGCGGCTCCGTGTGGAGCGCTGACGCGGCCAAGGCCGAGCGCACGGCGCGCCGCCTTGAGGCCGGCACCGTCTGGGTGAATACCCATTTCGAGCTCGGCCCGCAGGCTGGGTTTGGCGGCCATAAGCAGAGTGGCGTTGGTGTCGAGTCGGGCCTGGATGGTCTCAAGGGGTGGTGCAATGCCCAGGCGGTTTGGGTTCGGAAGTGAGGGCGCTCAGCCTTGCTTCTTCCTATTTGTTCCGTCTCTCAGGCGAAACATCTGGGAGGATGCTTGTTTCTCTAAGATTTCGCTTCAGTCACTCTTCAGAAGAGTTCTAGGCTTCCTCGGAAAGCAATATAACGCAGTCAGCTACACACTGTTGAGGCAATCTTTGCTTGTGATATTGTTGTGGACCTTTCGGGCTTCATCAAATCTTCAAACGGACGTTGTCTAAGCAACATTCTCAGGAGTCCGTTACGAAGTAAGGCTGGAATCCAACGGCAACGAATCGAGGTACATTTGCAAGTTGGAGGAGCTCTAAAGGAGGGCAACTACAATCACAGCCCCGACTCTAAGTTAGCCCCTGAGTGCCCCCCCCACTCCCCCCCGCCGGCTGATGATCCAACAACAGCCTTGTTCTTCAAGTTCAGATCCGTCTCGTCAACCGAATCTTCAATCCGGAATAATTCCAGTTCAAAAACGCCTTGCCCGAGCCTGGCTCTAGAAGCTCAATGTCAAAGTGGTAAAAGAGCTACACCCAAAGCTACCGTCAACCTCAGGTAGCGGCGATAAAAAAAGCTTGAACTCCCAGGGGTACTCACCTGAACAATAGTCTTGCACGTAATGAAGTGGCTGAGCGTCTGGCCGATACACTGCCGGGGCCCATAGCCAAACGTAAAGTCGTACCGGGCCGCCTTGGCCACCCATTCCGGCGTGCTGCTCTCGAGGTACCGCTCGGGCCGGAAGTCGTCGGCGTCGTCGCCAAACATGTCGCGGCTGCGGCTGAGCACGTAGGGCGAGCACGCCACCTCGACGCCCGCGGGGACGAAGCGCCCGCACAGCTCCACGCCGCCGGTGCCGTTGTGGTCGTCGTCGGCCCAGCGCGGCAGGTAGCTGACGATGGGCGGGTCGCGCCGCAGCGTCTCGCGGATGCACGCTGATAGGTACGGGATCTGGGATTTGATCTGGGCGAACGTGATGCTGCTCGGTCTGTCGGTGGTGCCGACAGGGGGCATCACGGCGGCGTCCATCTCCTTGCGCAACCGGACGAGGCAGGACGGGTTCTGAAGCAGGTTGCGGACCAGACAGCGGATGCCGTGGCCCGTGGTGTCGCTGGCTCCCAGACTGGATAGGAGCAGAGCGTTCCCAATGAGTCAGGGTCGTGTTTTCCTCCTTGTCATGGGGTTGCTAGTTATAAGAAGGTATTATGGAATCGAAAACTTACATGACGAATAAAATGTCTTCCTTTAGTTCCTCTAGCTCCATGCCTGCATTGGCTGAATCGAACAGAACTCTGTGTTTTCCCGAGGATATCAGCAGAAGGGCCACACAGCATGGAGGGACTGGAGTCACCACTCACTGATCTAGCCCCACGTCGGGGTTTTTCTCGTCCTTGGCGAGTCTTTCTTGGAGGAACTCATCCCGAAGCTAGACGTTTGCATGTCAGCCTAGGTATTCAACAACAATTCCTTGGACAAGCAAGCCCGTGAGATGTCCCTTACTGCAAGCACATTGCCCAGGCCGGACCCGTCGCCGGCTGTAGGGATTAGGAATCGCCCAAACTTGTGGAGCAAGAACTGCTTCAATTGGGGGAGTCGTGCGAGTGCATGAATGGCCGGGCCGTTGGCGCGGCTATCTGCCAGCATCCTGGTCTTGTCTCCGTGTTTGATAAATCCCATCTCGCGGCCGAAGAAGCGCTTTGTAACAATGTCGAGTACCAAATAGCTGAGATAGGCGTAATTAGCCCTAGTAGTACAGATTTCTCGTAGGGAACAAGATATGAAAAGGGTAGAACATACTTGCCCCAATCCGAAAAGTCAAAGACCTGGCTGTTGGGCATTGTAAACTTGGTCGTCAGGGCATCGATCCACTCGGCAATAAAAGCATCCATCAGCGGCTCATCGTCCTGTACCGACTTGCTGGAGAACTGTTTTGTAGTACGTATGATCAGCATGTGGTGGACTCTTTGCCCTCTTGGATACCTAGAGTGGCAGTCCTGGTCCTCCCAGCACACGCATGTTTATTTACCGGGGGATCCATCCTATGACGCTTCTGACGATGCTTCCGCCAGTCGTTCTCCTCGACCATGCCCCTGAACTCGCCCGGCGAGTGGTTGTAGTGCGGTGTCTTGTTTGCACGCAAATGGTACATCTTGGGCAGCGCCATCGGGTCGCTGATGAGGAGGGTGTTGGGCGACCACCGCACCACTGGCCCTGTTTAGTGTCAAAGAACACGACTCAACCATGAAAGTATATAGTTATTCCCTCATCAGGCTTGACCTACCATATCTGCGGTGTGCCTCGAGCATCATCTCATGCTCTCTCCCAGTCAACACAGCAGCCACCGAGTGCAGGCGCGTCCATGCCGCGAGCCTCGGGCCTGGGAACGACGAGAGACGATCACCGCCCCTCCTGCGCAGCAAGAACACCAGACCGAGGGCCGCAAGGAGTACCAAGCTGATGGCTGCCCTTCTCCCGCCCTTGTCATCGTCTAGCAGAACTCGAATGTGTTGTTCCATGGCGCTGCCGAGAGCGGGCCCCGTTGGGGTCGAAGCGATGCTGTGATGCGGGTGCGAGTTTATGTTTGATGCTCAGCGATGGCCGGGCTTCCACTCAGTCGTGGCACGGGAGTCTCGACGTGCATGTGGATTCAGGCTTAATGGGATGTAAATTACATGTGGGACTCGGACCAACCGCAGATACGATACTCTTGCACTGGTTGGGGGCCAGGTAGCGTTGCCCTTTTCGAGATGCGATGCTACTTAAGTCGGACCCCTCCCATTCGGACCACCCCATATTCGGACTTGGTACTTGGCAGACATGCTGCGGATGCCCAATAATAATTGCAACCCAACGACACGGCCTCGACGTTGTCACCGTGTCGGAGGACGGTAGCACTCATGGCTATGCGCAAATCACGCTTTACTCGAGAATCGGTCATGGCAAATCCTCACTTCCAGTTGTTGGGGTGGGCCGTGAAGTAGGCGGCCGAAGGCGTGGGCGCGTGGCTATGCCGCCGTCATAGCCGAATGGCTGAGGACGTGTTGCCACGGCCACCCCGCCTGCCCTCCGAAGATAGATGTCCCATTACCGACTCGCCTCCTTGACGTTGGCTGTCCCGAATCCGATTCGATACGGCTGGCGGTAACTGGTGGTCAGAGTGGACAGTACGCGGCACTCAGTCACTGCTGGGGCGGTTAAATCGATGATATGGGAGTGTAAATCGACATTGCTCTGCGAGTGCATGGAACTGGACCAACGTGCCGGTATGGATGATTCGGCTTCGCTTGTCCGAAACGCTTCGCTGTTACCTGCATCTTGGTCCGTCGACAACTTCAAAGGCCGGTACACCATAGTCGTGGAGATTGCAAAGAGGGACATCACCAAGCCCGAGGACATCCTGCCATATCTTTCGGGCCTGGCCCAGCGGTTTCAGGTCGCCGGAGCCGGAACTTACCTCGCCGGCCTTTGGCTCGATGACTTGTTACTCGGGCTTCTGTGGAAAACATCAGGGTATTACTCGCGTGCTACCCCGTACCGAGGACCGTCGTGGTCCTGGGTTTCTGTTCACAAGTCCGCTAAACTTGTCACACCCCTATTTGACCAGGGCTTCCTAGGCGCCGAAGCCAAGCTACCTGTAAGCAAAGCTCACGCCAAAATCAGAAAAGCGAGCTGCACTCCGAAAGGGAAGGATGCTTTTGGTGCCGTTTCAGACGGCTACATCGAGATGATGGCACCTTTGTTGGAAATGGAGGTGTTGAGGGTGAGAAGGAGTGAGAGGGACTATGCGTGGATGTCACTTGGTGTAAAAAGTGGCTCGGGGAAGCTCGAAGGGGAAAGCGACTTCAACTTTGTCCCGAATATCGATGAGACTTTGTTTTGTTTGTTTGTTGGAGAACTGGCTGGCGCGTGGGGTCCCAGATTCGTGGACTTGTTCTCCGGAAGCGGCCAGACGTTTCGGCAATCACTTATGAGAGGGTTGGCCACTTTTCACTGAGTGGGAGAGCCGAGCTAGACTTCATCCGAGATGTGGATGACAGTGTTTTAGTAATTATCTAGTTGATTTCAGGCAGACCACGACCCATTTCCATACCACAGCCTTGATCTCTGTATATTGATGCTCTGCAAAACTACACCATCGAAGTCCCTAATTTCGAGCCCGTTGGGTCTACTGCAAGCAAGGTAACTACTGTTGTGTCTGCTAGGATTCTACGGCTAATCGCGTAAGAGGAAGTATGCTATTGCCTCTAGGCAGATATTTGGGTTAATTCAAGGCCCTAAAAATGCGGTTGTTGTACAAATACCTATGCTCGATGAGAAGTTGGTCATGCAGTCAACAAAGAACTAGGACGGCGCGGGCTTTTCCCTCTTGAGCGTACTGGTGTATGTAGAACTCTTTTGCCGTCAGTCGGGATCACCGTGCATCTGGCGCTCACTAGACTCATCAAGGTTCCGCTGACAGCGGGACCGACCCCAAGTGGTACACCAGCACTGCTGAAGAGCAACCGGCTGCCCATTTGGAATGGGAGTGAGAACTGGGTGGGCTGAACTAGAGCTGACGCGACGTCCTCGCCTCCTCGGGAACGCGGGTCCGGCGACATTCGACTACATCGTGTGGTATCTTAATCCGTCGATGGCGGTAGCAATCGGGGTGCATACGTATTTGTACAACAACCGGCATTTTTAGGGCCTTGAATCAACGGATACGGTGATGATCGCGAGGACGACAAAAAACATCAAAGACGGCGACGAGAAAGACCGCAAGAACGATATCAAGAACGATAACAGGAACGATAATTTCAGTTGTTCGGACGCTCTTGAAGGTGGCCCTTGACGGCCTCAACACTGAGGACAAGAGTGGTGCTACACCCCTGATGCTGGCTTGCCAAGAAAATAAGCTGAATCATCACGGCTTTATGAAGTTCCTGCTGAAAAAGGGGCGAAGTCGATTGTCTGAGGTAACTGTGTAGAGAGAAATGTTATTCATCCCCCGGCGAGATGAGTAGCAATTTGGGAGATATTGGTACACACACAGGGTTCAAATTCGAGGAAATGTTTTGAAAAACAGACGCCCTTCTTACAGGGAAGCGAGAACGTTATGAGGGCTCAATTAGTACTAATATTTCCTTCTTGCCTCGTCGTTGCCACTCCCACTGAAAAGAAAGAGCTATCCAGAATGAGCCTGTTGGTATCCAGACCGAGTTATAATAACCAACCTCCGAACGCTCATCCATGCATAACCACCCCAAACGCGGCCCCGTCATCCGGCACTCCCCCCACCGGCTCCGGCGCCTGCAACCAGCCAGCCTCACTCGCCGCCACGAGCCCCGCGAACCACACCTCCGCCATCTTGCGATAGCCCGCATCATTCGGGTGCGTATCATCGGCCAGATCCCCCCTCGCAGGCCCAGCACCACCATGCATATCCACCAGCACGACCCTTCTCCCCTCGCCCTCCCTTAAGCGCCGCGCCAGCTCCCGAAACTGCCCATTAATCGCCACGACATTCCGCTCGGCCTCGACCCCTTTGTTCACCAGCAACGTACTCAGCACCACCACCGCCCTGGGACTGGCCCTCCACAGGTCCCGCAGCATAGCCTCCATCCGCGCCCCGGCCGCGCCCACGTTCCACCCCTGCGTCGCGTCGTTGGTGCCCGCGTTGACGAGCACCACGTTGGGCCGCCACCGCCCCACGACCGAGTCTGAAGGACCGCCGCCGCCGCCCCCGGCCCCGGCGACCGACTTGGCGTGCACCTCCTCGATGCGATAGCCCGGCCAGCCCTCGACGTCGTTGTCGCGCATCGTGCCGGACTGCCGCGACCCCACCATGTTGACGGCGTTGCCGGCGGTGGTGGTGATGCGGGTGCGCAAGGGTAAGCGGTAGCCGTTGCCGTCGGACGAGGCGGTGCCGTAGGTGATGGACGCGCCGAGGGGCATGATGCGGAGGGGGACGCCATTGCCGAGGGCTTGGTTGGTGGTGCTGATGATGGTGAGGGTTATGTTGAGGGATGCAGCGGGTGATAGCGATGATGCAGCAGCGGGGTTGTTTTGGTGGCTGGTTAGTGCCATGCCTTGAGATGATGGTAGGGGGGCGACAAGTGCTGGTATGTACGAGGGTTAGTTTTGGTATTTACTTGGTTGAAACTGGAAGGTAAAAAGGGACGTGAGTTGGGTACCCATGATGAGGTTCTGGAGTGGGAACCAGACCATTCTCGTGAAGGCTAGCGGGGTTTGGGGGAGCGGGGTTTCTGAGTCTTGTGACTTGTCATGGAAGATGGAAGGCGTCCGTGAGGCAGTGAGAAGAAGGGGAACCGCATCTTCTCGACGCTGGGGAGACACGGGCTGATATGTTGCATCATGGATCAGAAATATGGCCGCGTGAGCCTGGCCGAAGGAACGGGGCGTCTTAATAATTCATCTAGCGACGTCTTCAAAGCGACAGCTCTATCGGTTCTGTGCGACGCGGCACCTGCAGCTAGCTGGCTAAACTAACCATACCAGCTGACACCAGTATAAGACATATTATATCACAGGGAGGTCATCTGCCGAACTCGGCTGTTTTGCTGGTGGTTGGCTGCTGGGACTCGCAAACTGGGAAATAACTAGGATTCTTAGTGCACCTACCCCACCCGTAGATTTTTTGACTACCCCACTAGGCTCATTACATCAAAAATTGCATCGCGCAGCCTCCTCTAAGCCAATAAGCTAACCCTGGCCACTGCAGCCAACCCTGGCCACTGCACTCAACCCTAGCCACTGCACTCAACCCTGGCCACTGCACCCAACCCTGGCCACTACACCCAACCCTGGCCACTGCACCCAACCCTGGCCACTGCACCCAACCCTAGCCAAGCAGCCAACCCTGGCCACTGCACTCAACCCTGGCCACTGCACTCAACCCTGGCCACTACACTCAACCCTAGCCACTGCAGCCAACCCTAGCCACTGCAGCCAACCCTAGCCACTGCAGCCAACCCTGGCCACTGTAGCCAACCCTAAGCGTACGCATCCCTAGGTTGGCACGCGTAAAAAATCGTCGCGTACCTGGCGGCCATCGTCTTCCGTCTTCCATCTTCCACCACAATAGCCAAACCTCTATTTTCCATCACAACAACTATCTTCCATTTTTCCCATTTTCAACTACCTTCCACGGTATCGCCAATTGATTTTTCATATACCACCATTTCTCATTTTCTTTCTACTAGAACGCGCGTGTATTCAATTGTAAACGGGCCTCCATACATCTATCCAACAAGTGAAAATTCAATATAAGAGGAGTTGCAACTACTCTGGCTAATTAAATCTACCTGGGCGTGGGCCAATCCACGATTTTGGGGTTATTTCCCAGTTTGCGAGTGAGACCTCCATAGGGGATGCCAAGATCAACCGACATATGCAAGCTAATTCCAGCCCTGGACTTGGCGATTGTTTATAGTTCCAGAAGAAAAAGCATCGAGGTCAAGCCTCCTGCTCGAGGAATCTTCAAGATCAAAGAAAAAAAGATGTTGAGACTCGGATACCGGGAGTCGAACCCGGGGCTGTTGAGAGAGCAGTCACTGCTTGGCAGTGAGAGTCAACGATGTTACCGCTACACCATACCCGATGGAGTCGAGTGTGGTTCCGACCAATTGTTGATTTCGGCTCAATCTGACAGGATTATATTCTGTAACCTCAGCAAGCGGACTCCTGAAAGCTTTGCAAGCTTAACGTATTTTGAGCACTAATTTCAGGTCTCGGTGTCTCGGTGTCCAAGACAAAATAGCACAGTGCCTTGGTATCCATTGTTGGATCGAGGTTTGGAGCTCAAGTTGGAAAGAAAGGAAAACTAGATGCTAATCCCACCCGAACCGAATCCCAGTCTCCGTGGCCCCCAATTACAAGACTAGGAATATTTAGCAGATGGCTGCAGGAGTTGGGGGCTGCTGAGTACCTAGGTACTGTATTATTCTGTACGGAAGTAGACCTCTGGGATGCGGGCAGCCAGATTGTCCTCCGTCTGCCAGTGCTACAGTCGCTGCATCCAGTCTCCCCAACTCGCCTTCAAGGTCGCCACACTTGATCCACCCCAAGGGACGCGTACGTGGATAGGTAAAGGGCAACAAATCATAAACTACTATATGCTCTTCGTTGAATCCAATGATAAAGAATGGGTATCTCGAATAGAATGTCCAAAACAACACGCCCCCCCTAAACGCGATCATTGCCCTCTTCAAATTCATCCACCTCCACCTCCCCGTCGCCCTCATACCCAAGCCTGCTCATCGTGCGCAGAGTGTCCCTGATGGCCGGATCCTGCTCCATGACTTGCCAAAACTCGACATCCCACTCCTCCAAGCTCCCTTTGGTTTCCTCCTCGGCCCACACGGCGCCCGCGCCCGACGTCGGCCAAAAGGCCGTCTTCCACGTCGACCGCCTGAGCCACTTCCACCCAAGCTTCCAGAGCCCCGCAACAACCAGGTTGCGCTTGACCGACTTGTATGCCAGCTCCAGCGAGGTCAGGAGGCCGAGCGCGCCGATCAGCGCCACCCACCAGGCCGGGTCCGGGCCAAACGACGAAAAGAAGCCCTGTTTGACGGCATACGGCCACACGCCCGGCGCATACACGCCGGCCAGAAACACCTGCCACAGCCACCAGCCACCGACCGTGATGACAAACGAACCGATGACGATATCCGTCTTGTGATGGGTGTCCAAAATCCTGCACACCAGACCGTCAGTCAGTCAACCACACACACACACACACCATTTCACCAGAGGGTGGGAGGGTTGTAAAAATACTCACAAAAGCTTCATGTTAATCCAAACCACATTCACCGAAAACACCAAATCCCCCAGCGCAAACAACCCCCCATCCCTGACCGGCCCCAGCCAGCCCCCATACACGACCCAGCACAAACACCACACCACCACCCCCTCACACGCGGCCGCGACCATCCAGCTAAAATACCGTCCCACATGCAACCCGCCCTCCCGCTGCCCAAACACATACAACTCCGGCACAGCCAACAACGTCTCCGCTTTCAAGTCTTGCTCCCACACGGCGGGAACGATAACACAAAGGCTCGTAAAGAGGGTATTAAACGCCGTCAGACTCCACGCCTCATACAGACTCGTGCCCGTATAGCCCACGGCGCGCTGGTAGAGCGCGGTGGGCAGATAGAAAAACATTTCCTTCCAAAACGTCGCCAGCACGAACCGCGCCGTGCGCGCATAGTTCCATCGGCCGTGCACCAGCAGCAGGCGGGACAGGAAACGGAACTGGGCGACGGCGTAGTCGGCCACGCGCGCGGCTTGGAGCCCCTCGCGGCCGGAGATGCCGACCCCGACGTGCGCGGCTGAGAGCATGGCTAGGTCGTTGGCGCCGTCGCCTATGGCGAGGGTTAGCGGGCCTGGGGAGGACCACCAGGGGGTGGTTAGGCGGTGGAGGAGGGAAAACGAAGAGGAGGAGGAGGCGTTGCGGACTGCGTGGACGAGGAGGGCTTTTTGGGCCGGGGAGGCGCGGCAGCAGATTACCGAGTCGATGGTTAGGATGAGGCGGTAGAAGGCGGATTTGGCTGAAGTGGCGAGGGGTTCTTCGAGCGCCGCGAGCGTGTGCCCGTCGATGACGATGACGGTGTGGCCGGGGATGTTGGACGCGTTGGTTTCGGCTTGGACTTGGAGGTCGTCTAGGATGGTGAGGATTTGGCCTTCGAGATCGCCCTTGGCCGTGTCGAGCACGAACAGGTCGGACCCGGGCCGGCAGATGCGGGCCGAGTGGGCGATGTTGATGGCTGTTTCGCGCTTGTCGCCCGTGAGCATCCAGATTTTGATGTTGGCCCGTCGTAGTCGGTCGATGGTTTCGGCGACGCCGGGTTGCAGTTGGTCTTCGATTCCGGATGCGCCCATCAGGTCGAGGGGCTGTTCGATCATATCCCCGGCGGCTTCGATGCGGTCTTGACGGTCCACCAAGCTGGTTTCTGCGTCACGGTACAACTTCTTCCAGTTGTTGTACTCTTGTTCGCTAAGAAAGCGATGGGCGAAGAGAAGCGTACGGAGGCCCTCGGTGGCAAAGTCATCAATCTGCCTGAAGCAGCGACTGAAGACGGTGGCGTCATCAGAGAGGGATGGGTCTTCGAGAAAGGCAAATTTGCTCGGCACAGCATGAGATTCGGCCGCAGAGGAGTTCCCTCCACCGCGGGAAACGTCAAAGGATACCGTGCGGGCGTTGTTTAAAAGCCTAGGGCGGAGATGCGAAACGGGGGCTAGCCGGCCAACCTCGAACGACTGGCTCCTGTCCACATTCGGCCGCTTGCTACCCGTGGGAGGGGCTAACGCGCCCTGTTGGGCGAGGGCAAGGCTTCGCCGAATCGTCAGACTCGGGCGCCCGCCAAAGCTGTTGCGTGGCTCGCAGGCCTCGCTCTTGCGCAGCAGTTGGTGCTCAAACTCCAGACTCTTGCGCAGCTCCTGGGCTTTTTGCGTTGCGAGGTCGGCCATCCTGAGTCGTGGGAGGATGACCGAGTCGGCCCCCTTGGTGAGCAACCATATCCTCCCATCGGGGCAGCGCACGATTATCGTCATGCGTTTGCGTTTGCTGCTGAAGTCGATCACATCAAGGATCTGGTAAGTACGTTCGGTATGCCCATCGCCAGCGGATATCCGGAGAGTCACTGCTTGTGTGGTTCGTTGGATCACCAAAAACCCCAGTTCTTGTGCTGCTCGTACGAGGGCGAGCTCATCAGGTGAAGCGGCCTGAAAGTCGATTTTACCGTCCTTGACCTCGGGCAAACATGTGTGGCAGAGTGCCATTCCTAGAATGTACTGAATCGCGCGTCTGGAGAAGGGCGAGGCCGGCCGGAGCTGGAGGTACTCGAGCAGGTCTTGTGTCGTGAGATCCGGCTGTACATGATCTGGCCGTCCAGTTGACCGCCATTGGGACGAGGACCGGCGGGGAGCCGAGGTATTATCGGTTGACGTGGTAGGGGAGAGGAACTTCGAAAGCCCAGCTCCACCAGTAGAGGCAACCCCATGCTCGGGGTTCAGGCTCAAAGCCCCTGGTCCGGTCGGTTTGGACGCTGTATCACTGCCGTCGGTCTGGTCAAGGTCCATCTCGTGCAGCCAAGCGGTGCCAGCCACGCTCAGCTTGCGGAACTTCATGACATTCTCTGTCAAAGTGCCTGTCTTGTCGGAGAACAAGTAACCAACCTGGCCAAGGTTCTCGAGGATGGTGTTAGTGTTGCACCGCGCCGGAGTGTCGGAGGCCTCGTCGTACATTTCGATGTCGGAGTTCAGGAGCAACATTTGGCAGATTTTGACAATCTCCAGGCTCACATACAGAGCCAAGGGGATGACGTTGTTGAACTGAATGGCGTAGCCCATGATGATATGGGAGTAGGGAACCGGGACGTCGGTCAAGTACCAAGCGGCTCGTTCGTAAGTGCGTTGCCAAAGGGCGTAGCCGCCCGAAAGGCCGGCAACGAGAGCAGTTAGATAAACAACGAGGGCCAAGACGATCATGTTGGCCATGCGCTCGAGCGCGGGCTTCTTCGCACTCGGATGGCGGTTGGCGTTCCTGCGTATCTTGGTCTCTTCTCCAGTGTTGATCACCATCCCAATGACACTCGCCGTGTTGCGGATGGCGCAGCCCCGATAGACGACCTCGTTCACCGTCAGGGGTAGTGTCTCTCCGTCCACAGTCACGCGTCCGTCAAAGCGGTACAAATCCGGATTCGGATCCTCGACGACAAACTCGGCGCCGGAACGGCAGATGCCCTCAATCGAGTCGCAGCCTCGCAGGGCGGTCGGCACCTGTTTGCTCTTGAGGTTCGTCTCGCCGTCGAGGGCCATGGTCTCGACGTAGGCCAAACCTTCGTCGCTCTCGGCATGCAGGAGCACCATGTCCGCGGGCACGTCGTCGTCTCTCGCCAGCTTGATGACATCTCCCACGAGCAGGTCCTTCCACTGTACCGTGCGCCATTGCAGCCCGAGGTGGGATTCCTGACCCGCCTCGCATTCCTCAAGAGTCACAGCACCACCCGACTTTGTGGTCAATGTGGCGCCGAGTCGCGACCTCCAGTCCCGGACGCTTCGGCTGCCCCCAGCACGCCTCAGGACGGCGATTGACTTGGCATTTTCGACCTTGTCGAGCCGATGTCTCCTCCAGTCATCGTAACCCTCCTTGGCGATGGTCAGGAGGACGAAAAACATGAGCGGCAGGATGGTGGTGAAGTTGCCCGTCGTGCTGATGCCGGGGATGGTCTGCGGGATGCCCACGCAGAGAAAGTAAAAGTTGGCCAAGCGAGTGAGTTGGAAAAAGAGCTGCTTCGGGAAGAAGTCGTAGATGGTGTAGCGAGAGGTCCGGATCGAGTTGGAGACATAGGGGTAGCCACGTCTCTCGTCGATGAGGGGTTCATCACGGTGCGGTCCGAGGGGGACGTGTCGGCCGTCCTTGGACGGCGGCAGCGACTTGCGCCGGAAGATGAATTCGACAATGATTAGGCGGTACCATTGCTGCACCGTGGTTGTGAAGGCGGGCTTGGTTGGGGTACCCGTGCCGGGTGTCTGGGCGGAGAGAGACACAGCAGTCGGGATTTTCTCGAGGGAGCACAGCCTCGTTTCATCGACGTCGACGCCGCCGAGCCCGCCGCCGTCATTGCGGCCATTGTCACGGCCCTTCATCGTGTCTTGGCCAGCGCACCATTGTCCAGACTTCGAACCCGAACGTCTCCGTTTCGGTTGAGCGATTGTGGATGACGGGTGCACGGGTGGGTGGTTTGACGTCAGAGTTCAGAAATCACGAATTCCAGTTCCCAGGGACACGAGGGAACCACGGAACCTGTTCTTGAAGTGGAGCTCCGGGTGGTCCGGTTGATCCTAGCGGACCGCAATCTCGGGTGCGAGGACCGACGTGGAGTCCGGAATCGCGTGGCAAACACACGCCAGAATGATTTGTTTACGCGATAAAATAACGGCCGAGAGTAACGAGTGGCCATGGGGATTTTATTTGGCCCTCCCCCAAGTATTTGGGTGGGCGACTGACAACTGACAGCGACCAAGGCATCTTTGTGAACAAACCAAATCCGAATGGGGAGTGAAACACGACGCAAACAGGGTGCCCAGATCTTGCTCCTGCAAATGCGGGCCGCTGCCAACCGTGATCAGGGTTCAGCCGTTTATTGGCCAGACGGAATATCGGGAGCGATCCCTCCCTAGGTAATCTGTACAGATTACGGAGTAGTCTGGCCACTGATCCACCCACCCTTCCCCTGTCAATCGTTTTGTCTCTAACCTCAGCTAAAGTTCGCGTCCAGCTCACTCAACCTCGAGAGTTTGCCATTGTTATATTCTCAGCGCCCATTAATATGAGCGGTCCTGTTCTGGCAATCCTGATTCTACATACATGTAAACACAACACACCTATCGACATCCACCTCTCCCTAGTCCCACACGAGTCGACTCAGTCCGAGTAGTAAAAAGTACATACCACTTGACGAGCAACATCAAAGTGCAGAGACATCTTCCGCCTTGCCGCCGTGCGTCCTCAGCCGCTGCAACTCGGCCATGGCGTTCTCCAGAACAGCAAGCTTCTCTGCGGCCTGCTCCCTCTCGGCCACCGACTCCGCGCTCTCGGCAGCAACGCGCTCCACTTCCTCGTCGCTAAGCTCGCAGACGATATCCGGGGAAAGGATGGAGGGGAGCTTTTGCAGCAAACATCTCTCGATCGCAAGCGTGCTGACCGCATCAACAAGAGTCTTGAGCGCGACCTGTTTCTCGGGTTGATTATTAGCGAAAGATTAGATCACATTAGAAGTGTTGAGAGGTGGCCCGAGGAGGGGGGGGGGATGAATGAGCCTGACCTTGTAATATGCTTCCATGGTATCGACTGCCATGGAGCAAGAGTAAGTGTCCATGTCCGGCTCCGTGTTGGAGGCCAGATCGTCGAGCAGAGAGTGCATGTCGAACTTGTGGTTGGCGACGCCAGTGGGGATCTTGTCCGAGCTGAAAAATGTCTTCAACCGCTGCTCCATGTTGCGCCGGATCCGCTGGGTTTGCGCCTTTTGCACATTGTCCGTCAGGTAATGGTTGTAGGTTATGGGGTGCCCCGACGTGTGAGGTTCCAATAGCTCGTCTGCCTTGCTTCTCAGGCCTTTCTTGATGTTTTCCAACGCCGGGTTGACCACTAGGCTGAGGAGGGACTCAGTGGTCTCGCCATCGGCCACATGGCGAAGAGCAGACTCAATCGTCCTGGACGTCGAGTGGAACGAGCGCTCAAGAAGACTCCGCACCATACCCTTCCATGGTTTGCACTGCTTGCTGAAAAGCTCGGACACAATGAGGGGGTTATAGGTGCCAGGGAGCTCACGGCCCCGGCTCTCCATCATCAGCTCCTTGACTTGCTTGATGTACAATGCTCGTGAAATGGGCCGAACGTTGCAATCGTCATTATTTCTGGGGACGGGTCCGTCATGGATGGTTCTTGCGTGACCTTTCATGCGCATGTCCCTGGCAAAGTCGGACAAGGTGTTCTGCATGACGGCGCGAAGGCGCCTGTCCTTGGAGGTCCTGAAGAAGGCATCCGTGTACACGCCGTCGACGGCCGCTCTAACGACTTCGGAAAATTTGGCGCTGACTTTGAGCAGATAGCGACGCTGCTCTGCAAGGGTAGCCCTCGCCGTCCCCAGCTTGTCCAGAGTATGTCGGCACTCGTTGATCCCTGCCGTGACGTCGTCGAGAACACTGGGGAGCTGCCTCAGAATCTGATCACGCAAAACATGACTCAGACGCACACGGAGAGCCGCAACACCAAGCTGCGAGGGCTTGAGGGACTTCCAGATGCCCTTGGAGAAGAAGTCGGCTTCGGCCGCATCGCGAGCAGCAGTTGGTCCGTCACGCTCTGCATAGGTCCTGTTGCGCAGCGCGTGCCAACCCAGGCGGAATTGGACATCTTTGTTTTGGGCAAGCTCGATGTAGAACCGTTCGCTATCAGACCCTTGGTCCAAGGTGTCGGGCTTGGTGATGAGGCCCAGGGTGCGGGACCCCTGGGGGTCCTGAGCTCTAGCGTGCCGCGTGACTTGTTGGAGGGCAAAGTCGCTCTTTGCTGAGACGACGGCGAGAATGATGGTACGAGGATTCTTCATGTACGAAAGAACAAGCGTCTCGACGAGGGCTGCGTCTTGTTCCGATTGGTCCTTGTTGCCCGCGAGGAATAGGCCGGGAAGGTCGACCATGGTGAGGTGCGGTTGCGACGGCCCCGAGATTTCGACTCGCAGAATGTCACTAC
This sequence comes from Chaetomidium leptoderma, assembly GCA_033296705.1. Taxonomy (NCBI): domain Eukaryota; kingdom Fungi; phylum Ascomycota; class Sordariomycetes; order Sordariales; family Chaetomiaceae; genus Chaetomidium; species Chaetomidium leptoderma. Next base: position 16,567 of record MU857100.1, on the reverse strand, counting down.
TAAACACCTTGTTGCTTCCGTTGAGGCCCATGACGCTCTTGGCATCATCAACAACTCGGCCAAGGTCCAGTTTCTCGAGGGTGCCGGTGTACGTGCAAGCCCTCAGCTTCGCCTTTTCGTCCTCAGTGCGCTCGGCGCCCGGGCAGATGCTAATGTCGATACCGGTCGTGGGTGTCCGTCGAAGAACGAGTTCGGTCGCGAACCGAGTGCACAGGTTGTCTTTGGTAGGGAATGACATGCCTGAGATGGCTTCGAGGGCAGAACTCTTGCCAGACGACTGGTCGCCGCAGACGATGATCTGCGGCAGATCGACGAATCGGCTGAGACCTTGCGATCTCAATCGGTCGATGACATCGAGAAGGTCGCGATGGCCCTTGGACTGCAGAGGGCTTGCTTCTCCGTTCACAGCGCCTTTCGCAACACCATTCGTGGCGCCGTTCGCGGCACCGATGGGAGCACCGTTCGGCGCGGGGGCGCCGTTAGTGGGGGGCATGATGTCGACGAGGGTGCTGCCGATGGCGATTACAGGCAGGTGTCAAAGATGGTGAAAATGTGGCAAGTTAAAGAAAAGAAAAAGAGGTGCCTGTCCGAATCTACGCTGGGTGACTCGATCCGACTCAATCGTTGAGGCTGAGGCCTTGGGCTTCAGTGTTGTACTGGATTTGCAGGTCGCGAAATTGGTCGCTGGAGAAGCGAAACAGAAATGCAGCAACTCCAGTCCCGGAATCAAGTCAAGTGGCAACTGGGTTGCTGTTCGCCGTCAGTTCAGTGCAGCACTGCAGCGGGCATCGAGTAATAAACGAGTTGGCCGGGAAGGTGCGGACCTGCAACAGGGCAAACTCTGCCAGCCAAGAACATCAGACCAAAGTTTGAACGGGGAATTTTGTTTAGGTACCTTAGGTTTCTTTCAATGAAACTCAAGCTGCTTAACAAAGCCCCGCGCTTTATAATACTTGTCTCGAGAAAGAACCGTCTCTCTCATCTCCAGCCCCGACACACCAAATGCAATCACCGATGACCCGTACGGGCCGTACCAGGCCTTTCACTTATTTCTCACATCACTACTTTGTTGTTTGGCCGTCAAAATCCCTCCGGTTGTCCCAGAAAGCCAAGGAGAAGCCTTTAGAGAAGGTGGGTGTGGCCGCGTTCACGGCCGGACAACCGGTTCGCCGAGAGGAGGCATCACATTCTCACCAAAACGATCAAGATAGTTGCCTAAATGGTAGGTCAAAAGTGTTAGCTCAGTAACAACTACAGATCGGCTCGAGCCATGCACATACCGGGAGGGGAATAGTTGCAGACGGTGAGCCACCCTGGCATACCATCCGCCAGCGTGCCGGCTGGGCAGAAGGCAGTTGCACAGCCAACCTCGCCGGTGCCTTTCCAAACAACCTGCGAGTAGCCGCCCCATTTCCCGAAGTTGGACATGTCTGGGGTGGGCTTGCCGTAGTCCCCAACTGGGAACTGTCCCACCTGGTCGTTATACCACATGTTGCTGATGGCGCGGGCAACGGCCAAATTTGCAGCCTCGAGGCCACCGGTGGAAACCTTCATGGCAACATTCTGACCATAGCCGCCGCCGCCGATGGATCTTGGAAGCGAGTTGGTCAGTGATCATCTCTCTCCTGTTGTGACGGGAAAGGTCTCTCCTGTTGTGACGGGAAAGGCTGGCTCACGAGTTTAGCCCATAGTGGCATGTATTGACGAGGGTTTGAGCATATCTGGCCAGTGTTGGGCTCCAGATGAGAGCGGATGCAGAGTGGTTGAGACGGTGGACATTGTGGTGGAAGACCGCAGTGCTCGGATAATCCGATGGCTCAGCAGCGGCAGCTCTTGCAATGGGAGCCGGCGCAGAAACTAACACAGCTGACGCCGACTCGGAACCGGGGCGGAGAACAGGACTGGCAACAACCAGGATGGCGCCGCAGACGGCGAGAATTGCCGAATATCTCATGGTCAATGGTGGTTTTAATTGTGTTGATCGAATGACTCTGACGCGTACTTCTCTTCCCAAGTAAGATCACACCTCACCAGACAAAGTGCGGGGAACCCTACGGCTTCCAACTGGGACGGCGTGGTGCCTTTCAGCCGAGAGGAGGTTGGGTTCGTACACGTCACACAACCGAGCAGAACGAAAGCCATGCAATGCAACTTGCCCCATTCTAGGTAGTATCCAACCAAACTTCCTTCATCAACAGACACACAGCCCCACAGCCTAACCCGTACGCCGGCCCCCTACCGTCTACGCCGTGATACCACCGCTGGCAGCAATGTACTGGCCCGTGATCCACCGCGCTGCGTCCGAAACCACCAACAATACGGCATCGGCCACGTCCTCCGGATCTCCCGCAACCTTGCCCAACCTGGCGCCCACGGCCAGTTTCTGGCTCACTTCGTCTCTGAGATCACCTGTGGGGAACTACGTGGCGGCATCCGTGTTGGTAGGACCAGGAGCGACCGTGTTGACGGTAATGCCCTGCCTGGGACCGAGCTTATAAGCAAGCAACCATTAGGTAGCAACCAACCAGACCCCCCATTTTCACACACACACAAAAAGAGAGAGACAAAAAAAAAAGGCTCACCTCAGCCGCCAGCGCGGCAGTCAAGCACTCCTAGGCGGCCTTGCTCGCGCCGTACACGCCGACGCCGGGCATGCTGTGGAGGCGCGACACGACGGACGGTCCCGATGTTGACGATGCGGCCGCCGCGCGGCATGTGCGGGCGGCGCCGCCTGCGCCGTGTACAGCGTGCTGAAGGCGTTGAGCGCAAAGGCCTGCTGCACCTCCTCGGGCGCCAGGTCGACGAGGAGCTTGCCCTGGCCGGTGCCCGCGCCGGCGTTTTTGACTGTTGGGGGGGTTAGTATGTTTTGTTTGTTTCATATGTAATAGTTCTTGAGCGTTATGAGGTACTAAGGAGGGAGGGACGAACTCAGGATGTCGATCTTGTCAGTGTTGAATCCTGATAGGGTGTCCTTGATGAGCTTGGCTGCGCCTTCGGGGGTTGAGACGTCGGCTTGGACGACGAGGGCTGCGAAGCCGTCGGGCTTCGATGTTGGCGGCCATCTTGGATGCGCGGGCGCCGTTGCGGGCGAGGACCGTGGCGATGGCGGCGCCAATGCCGTTTTCGCGGCCGGAGCCCGTCACGATGGCCGTCTTACCGGCGAGGGAGAGAGTTGTGGGTGCCATTGGATATTAGCTGGTGTAGCTCGATACTGGGTATTGGGTGTTAACTGATGCGCTTGCTGAGATGAGATGCCAGAGATAATGATGGTCTGGCACTAACTGGAAGTAGTGCTATCATGGTGGCTTTTATACTTTTGAGCAATACCCTTAATGTCACTCGCTCGGAGAGATGCGAGTTGCTCGGACGAAATCAAAGCCATCAGTTCCCTTGGCCAGGAATCATTTGGGCAAAACAGGCCCTCTCGCCGAGCACTCTCGCTTGCATTAGTAACCCAGGTTAAGTGAGGATACTTCACTGTCGAGTTCGAGGCTGAATTGGGTCCTCTCAGTCCCCTCGCATTCGTGCAGATCCTACTTCGTTTTCCAGATCGGATGTCGCTCACTCAGCGACGTTCAGCACCGCCTTGAAGCGAGATCGTGAAAAAAGTTTGGATTCGTCACACGGCCCTGCCCTTTCTTGATGGGATAATATCATAATAGCTGCTAGATGCTTCTATATCGCATTGACGTGATGTTAGTATTCTCGGCCGTCTTCAGTTCGCTCAATTGGAGGATCGCCTCAGTCCTCAGAATGGAAAGTCGGCAAGCCAGGTCTGGTCAAGTGCACTAGCAACAATTCCGTCGGACTCCGTCTAACATGAGGATCACTGGGAGTGTGATCGGGGAATGGAAGCTGATGCAGCACTGACGGGGGTAAACATTGAAACAGGGAATTAGGAAAACCAGAAATATTGCGCATCTGGAGCTGCATCTGGAGCTGCATTGATGCCACAACAAAGGTTGAAATTGTGACAGGAGCATCCAAGCTCCAAACTCGAACTCTCGAGCTGGCGGCTTGCACAGCTCTCACGTGTGGTGGGGCATTACGTAATCCGGCCATGTCGACGCGCTGGGCGATTCTCGGCTCGGTGGTCCCTGGGGCCTGCAGCTGCACTGCGGAGCAGCTGTGCCGCTGGCGTCGTCATTCCCTAAACGTAAACGTTCAGCTTTCAACAGCTTGCAACAGCTTCACGATCCCACGCCGCCATCCCCGTGCGCATGACTCCTGAGGCACGATAGTCCAGTTCGCATTGGCCAGCACCCCATCGACGACTTTGCAGACACAAAAGCCGCACGAGCAGCAACATGGCGACCCCCGCGCCGCCCGAGGACCAGGCCCGCCTCCTCGAGGATGCCCTCATCGCCGTTCGCCAGCAGACGGCTTTGATGCGCAAGTGCCTTGACACGCCCGGGAAGCTGATGGATGCTCTTAAATGCTGGTGTGTTCAATCCCCGCCTCCCCCCCTCCTCGCCCCCCGCCCATTGCCATAGGCGCATGCCGAGCGCTTCCTACCCCGAAGCTGACTGACTGACTTCGTACCTTCAGCTCGACACTCGTCTCCGAGCTCCGCACTAGCAGCCTGAGCCCCAAACAGTACTACGAACTGTACATGGCCGTCTTCGACGCCCTTCGCTACCTCTCGGTCCACCTGCGCGAGAACCATCCCGTCAACCACCTCGCCGACCTATACGAGTTGGTGCAATATGCTGGCAACATCGTGCCCCGCCTCTATCTCATGATCACCGTCGGGACCGCCTACATGGCAATCGAGGGTGCTCCAGTGAAGGAGCTGATGAAGGACATGATGGACATGAGCCGCGGCGTGCAGCACCCCATTCGCGGCCTCTTCCTGCGCTACTATCTCTCTGGACAAGCCAGAGACTGCCTCCCGGCCGGGGATTCCGACGGGCCAGAGGGCAACCTCCAAGATTCAATCAACTTCATACTCACCAACTTTGTCGAGATGAACAAGCTCTGGGTCCGCCTGCAGCACCAAGGCCACTCGAGGGAACGGGATCAGCGGACACAGGAGAGGAAAGAGCTCCAATTGCTGGTGGGCAACAACATCGTGCGCCTCAGTCAGCTGGTGGATTTGCAGGCATACAAAGACGGCATTCTTGGGCCATTACTGGAGCAGGTCGTCCAATGTCGCGATGTTCTTGCTCAAGAGTACCTGCTCGAGGTCATCACCCAGGTTTTCCCCGACGAATTCCATCTCCACACGCTCGACCAGTTTCTCGGCGCCGTCTCGAGGCTAAATCCCCACGTCAATGTCAAGGCCATTGTCATTGGCCTCATGGACCGCCTCTCCGACTATGCTGAGCGCGAATCCCAGAACGAGTCGGAGGAGGACAGGGGTAAGATGGAGGACGAGGCGCTGGCGAGTCTCCTCGAGAAGGTCAAGTTGGCCGCGTCGAGTGCGGCGGCTCAGAACTCGAGCGCCACACCGGAAGAGCAGCCCGAAGACGCCCCCCAGAACGGAGACCGTGCCGAAGATGACACAGGATCAACAACGGAAACGCCGAACAAGGACGACGATGAGCCGGCACCATCAGTAGCAGATACCGAGGCGACGGCCGTAAACGGAGATGAGTCGCAACCGGCCAAGAAGCGCAGAGGGATCCCGGAGGACGTGCCGCTCTACGAGATCTTTTTTGAGCAAGTGAAGAACCTGGTGCAGGCACAGCACCTCCCGATTCAAGACACCATTGGGCTCTGCGTGTCGTTGACAAACCTCGCACTCAACATCTATCCGGAGAGGTTGGACTACGTGGACCAGGTCCTGGACTACGCCCACAGCAAGGTCAAGGAACACGCCAACAGCGCTGATCTGCACTCACAACCAGCCCAGCAGAGCCTGTTGGCCCTCCTCCAGAGCCCCCTCCGCCGATACATGTCAATATTCACGGCATTGTCGCTCCCGACCTACGTCTCCCTTTTTCAGTCTCAGACCTACCCCACACGAAGAGCCGTCGCCGGGGAGCTTGCGAGAACATTACTCAAAAACCAAACCCCCATCTCCACGCCGTCTCAGCTCGAGAATGCCCTCGAGGTTCTCAAAGTCCTCATCAAGGAGGGCTCACAGCCACCAGCCGGCTACCCCGGTGTCGTACAGCCCCGCGCGCGCGCCGTTGAGACTGACGAGACCATGGAAGAGCAAGGGTGGCTGGCTCGTCTGGTACACTTGATCCACTCGGACGACAACGATACCCAATTCCGTCTGTTGCAGATGACAAGGAAGGCGTATGGCGAGGGCAACGACCGGATCCGTACCACAACGCCGCCGCTCATCACGGCTGGCCTGAAGCTGGCTCGCCGCTTCAAGACCCGCGAGCACTACGACGATAATTGGTCATCCCAGTCCTCGTCGCTCCTCAAATTCCTCCACTCTGCCATCTCGACCCTGTACACTCGTGTTAATGGCGCCGGTGCCGCAGAGCTATCTCTCCGCCTGTTCTCCTCTTGTGGTCAGGTGGCCGACATGACGGGTTTCGAGGAGGTCGCCTACGAATTCTTCGCCCAAGCTTTCACCGTGTACGAGGAGGCAGTTAGCGATTCCAAGGCTCAGTTCCAAGCCGTTTGTGTCCTTTCCAGCGCACTCCACCGGACAAGAAACTTTGGCAAGGAGAACTACGATACGCTGATCACCAAGTGCGCCCAGCACGCCAGCAAATTGCTTCGCAAGCCGGACCAGTGTAGGGCCGTGTACCTGGCCAGCCACCTATGGTGGGCAACTCCCATCGCGGCGAACGGGGAGACGGAGGAGACCGAGGTAAGTTCTTTTTTGCTCCAGACTCTCTCCCCCGTTTAATCGGATGTTACTGACGCACCCAACTAGCTCTACCGCGACGGCAAGCGCGTCCTTGAATGTCTGCAACGCGCTCTCCGCGTGGCAGATTCCTGCATGGAGACGGCTACCTCTATCGAGTTGTTCGTCGAGATCCTCGACCGATATGTGTACTACTTTGACCAGAAGAATGAGTCGGTGAGTATCCCCCCCGCTACTTCATCATTCCACTTCATTTCATGCAATGCCACATTGCTAACCACCCCTGAAAGGTCACAACCAAGTACCTCAACGGCCTCATCGAGCTCATCCACTCCAACCTGGCCGGCAACCAGCAAGACTCTGCCTCGGTCGAGGCCAGCAGGAAGCATTTCATGCAGACTCTCGACATGATGCGGAGTAAGGAGTACGAGGGCATTGTGCTCACGCCGAAATGAGGGCGTGTTACGCGTTTCGGATGATGACTTGCTATACCCCGGAAAGGAGTCGAGCGATGTTTGGCTTACTGCCTTGAGACAGGGGGATGGATGCGTGGGTGGGCCAAGTAGAAATCGAAGTATCAGGCGGGACGAGGATAAGAGAGAGAGAGACACCCAGCTGCACCATCCAATCCAACCACCACCCCATGCCGGACTTGCCTGCATGTATCATTATATATGTATACCTTTTTCTCGTGTGTCTCTCTGATAGCAGGATTCTGACAGGACCGCGTTGCGTAGTTTAATGTGACGGCTTGAACCTGCACCAAAAACTCGGGGTGATTGATGCCTAGCTGGAAAAACATCTCTTTCTCAAAAAAAGGCCTTCCATGGTCGGAGACGTTAATATTCCCACTGAGACAGAGCTCATATAGATAGATAGCTACATGTACAGACGCAGGGGACACAAGACAGCAGGCGACGACTCTCTGTCTGTTTCTGCAGATAACCGGGTAGGTAATAACTAGTTCCCCCCCAAAATGCAGATCCAAAAGCCACAAGCAGCAGCAGTATAAGAAGTGACAGACAAAAAAAAAGAGACCAGGTTTGAGCGACCCCAAGGCGCCGATGCAATGCAAGACAGACAAGAAAAATGACAAAAAAGTCCTCCTCCCCCAAGGTCCTTTCCCAACTAACCGATCATATTTCGGCTGATCCGTCCCGTCCCGTATATATATATATATATACAGACACCGCCACCGTCCAACCATCAAGGAAATAAAATAAACAAGTGAGTGTGAGTGAGATGTGAGTTTTGAGAGTGTGGCACCACCCACCACCACAAATTACCTCACCAAACCCGCTGCCGCGCCTCTCAAAACCCCCGCGACTTTATCCACCGTCAGCTGGGCCAGCGTCCAGTTGCCCGACATGACGGTGTCCCGGATGCCAGGGAAGTGGGCCTCGTTGTCGGTGGACCAGAGCTGCGGGCCAAAGACGACATGTTTGAACTGCGTGCGGTCGGGTATCTGTAGGGGTCAAAACACAATATCAGCAAAATGTCTTTTCTTTTGTGGGAAGGCAGAGAGAGTTAGGAAAGAAAGGGCACATACGCCAGCCGGGTCCAACAAGTCCGTCTCAAAGTTGGCCATGCGCGAGTTGTACTCGCATCGCCGCCTGCCTAGGCCAGAGGACTCCCACCCGCCGGCGGAGAGCACGTTGTTCTCCCAGAAGGACTCCCACTTGGTGAAATCGCGGATCGACTTGGCTACTCCGTTGGCTGCGTCCCTGAGGGTGTCAAGCGACAATGGGTTGTCTCCGGCTTGTTTCTTGGCCCACGTCTCGAGATCGATGACCCAGCGGTAGAGGCTGTCGGCGTAGGCGGCCATGTCGAACGGCATGACGGGGCGGTCGGCGAGTTCGAGGATTAGCAGGCCGAGGACCTGGCCGAGGAGGGCGTGGTAGATGAAACCGGGGTCGGCTACGTTCTCCATCCACTCAAAGTTTTCGTAGCTGGTGTGGTAAGGGAACTTGTCGCCGTCAAAGTGCAGGTCGAGAGATGAGGTTCCGACGATGTCTTGGAAAGGAACGTAGTCAGAGTCGGCGCCAAGGCCTTCGAGATCGCCCTTTCGTCGGTCCCAGCGCTCACGCAAGGTAACGTTGTAATGCGGGTCGGATACCCGGTTCAGGATCTGGAGAAGCAGCTTGCGGAAGACGGGGGACCCAGCGGCGCGAAAAGTGTCGCCGGACACGGCGGTATCGAGGTTGATGTAGGCGAGGGCGTCCCGACGCAGGGCATCGTCGTTCTGCTCGACGTACTCGGTTGATCCTATCAGGTTGTACTCCTCGGCGTCCCACGACACGAACTCGATGGTGCGCGCCGGCCGCCAGCCGCGTGCGACTAGATCGCCCATGATGCGGATAATCTCGAGCATGACGGCTGTCCCTGAGTGGGGGCCTGCCGCCCCAAACGCCCAAGAATCGCGGTGATTGCCAATGATGATCTTTTTCTCGCCCTGTTCGATGCCGGCGATCCTCCCGTGCACGTTCCAGATGGGTTGCTTTTCGATTTCGTCCTGCTGGTTCTTCAAGCGCACGATGGGCGAAGAAACGTTGCCGGTCCACCACTCGCTAACTTCGGGAACACCCCCGACCCATGGTTGAGGGACTTGTTGACCAAACCCCTTGAGATGCTGGAGCAGAGGCTGAGCATCACGCCATGCCAGGGGAAGACTGGGAATGGTGACAAGCCCTTTAGTCTGGCCCACCTTCATCCGCGGCATCTTCTCCTTGCTGCCCCAGCCAGGTGTCAAAACGTCTCCGACCACCCACTTCATCAAGCTCACGGATCCCCTTTGCACGCCATCGGCCGGCATGAACCGACCTTCGGGGGCTGTCGTTCCCTTCAAGAATCCGTCATCGGCGGGGTCACTGTAGGTGATGCAGCCCGCAAACCCAGCCATCTCGGCCGCCTTGACCTTCATCGCAACGTCGCCCTGCGGCCCGTAGTGTCTCACGAGCGCAATGGCACCATTCGTGTCGACACCGCTGTCCTTGAGCATCTGGAAGTCCTCCCTGGAACCATAGTTCGCATACACCAACGGTCCCTTGACATCGCCGGATTTCGAATGGCCGTGGAACGGATAGGTCTGGTGCCCCGCCGACCTCCCCCCGGCGTCCTCCTCTTCCAGCTTCGCCGACCAAGTGGCCTTCCCATCGGCGCCCAGAATCTCCACCGCCCTCCCCCCAGCGGTGGGGTAATTCAGGTACACATGGTACACGTCCCGCGTGACCCCTTCCAGGCCGTACTTGCTGAACAACAGCTCCGTATCCTCCATGAGCGCAAAGTCACCCTGGGTGCCCGCCATATGCGGATAACTCGTAAAGTGCTTCAGGTGGTCCCGTATCCTCCTCGGATCGACACTGCTCTGGACGTGGATCCGCACGCTCTCGGGGTCGAACAACTGGCTGCCCATCCGCCGCGCCATGTTGGAGAACAGGTCGCTCGCGAAAAGCAGGTACAGGAACCCCACCACGACCACAGCGACGAGCGTCCGCGCCACGAGGAGGAGTAGCGCTGGGCTGCCGAACTTGGGTAGCGACGGCGGTCGCCATGGCCCGGACGACTGCGCTGCCCCCTCCTCTGCGGCAGCGGTTGGGCCGTCTCCTCCGCCCCCGCCCCCAGCGGCGTCGGTCCTGGGTCGGAGGTTTGGTAATCGCCACCTCCACTTCCACCGCCGCCACTGGGGTAAGGAGAGGGACAGGCCGATGCGCTTCCCCCATGTTGATCGGTTCCGGCCGTGTACGTCCGAGTCGTCGATTTCCATCTCTTGTATCTCTCGCCGTACTTGGTCTGTCTCGCGCTCGGCGTCCGAGTCCGAGTCCGAGTCGGAACTGAAGAGGTTGCTCTCGTCATCGGTTTCGACGGTCGGTGGTTGGTAGCCTCGGGGTCGTCGGCCTCGCGGCGGCTGGGCGTTGGGGTTGGAGGATTCGAAGGCATGGCGGGAGTTTGTGAGGAGGGATTGGCCTTCGGCCTCGGCGTCATCGTGGGGCCAGGCGCTGCCGCCGGCGACGGCTTCATCGTAGGTCGGTATTGGCGGCACGTGCTCGTACCGCTGGTCTCGGTCCGGCGCCATGGTGGGCGGTCTGCTGCCGTCGTCGGTGTCTTGGGGGGATTGGTTGCGTCGTCGAGGACATTCAGCCGAGGATGGGCGCGACGAGTGGCGTGTGTGGACGGATTAGGTACTTTGAAATGGATTCAAGGAGCCGAACGGGATAGCGTGTACCAAGCAAAGTCAAAGGAGCGTGGGTGTGGCAAATGTTTCTCTAACGAACGGCGGAAGGAATCAGGGTGGTGATCATCAGGCCAGCTGCTCGGTGAGCCAACATTGATGGAAACGGCGTCGGTTTCTCGGGTGCAATGAAGTCGAAATTGCGGTTTGAAGCACAACCGACTGGATACGGTCGCCCCTTGTCGCAGCAGCTCTTGGCGTCGCGGCACGTCAAATCCGCTGCACCTGCAAATCCCCAACAGCCCGGTGGGGCCAGCTTCAGCTTATCCGTCGCTCCCGAGTCCCGACCAGACTGGGCTGACCTCCCCTCCTTACTGAAAAAGCACCATACAATGAATGTGCAACCATTTTCTTTGAGACCCGGTTGCGCGTTGTATTTGTTTTGCAAATTTGAAGCTCAGTACCGATCCCGCGTCTCCATCTCTTTCTTCGGTCGTTCGACAAAACATTCATTTACACAGGAGAAACCCCTGTAGCCTCCCGAGGCTCCATCTCGAACTCGAAACTGCAGACCGAAATGGGGGACCCATTTACCCATTTAATTAACTGGCTTGGCCCACGCGATCCATCACCCAAACTGGTTATTGGGACTACACTTCGCTGTCAAACTCCCCACCATGTAGTTAGTTGTTGTGACCACTTTTCTATTTGGAAAACAGCGGTCCGTCTTGATTAAACATGGTTTAATTACACCCTCCTATCCCCCGACCTTTCATCCCTTGAAGTGCCCCCCTTCCCCTTCTCCCGGCTTCCCCAACCTAGCTTCAACAGCCCTCCTCACACCACCAACAACCTGCCTCACCAAAAACGCCCCAATCACCCACTCCGACGGTCTCATCTGGCCCCCCTCGGACCTCTGGAACGCGTCGAACCGCTGTCCCACCCTCCTCCACCCCGGATCCCGCTCCATCTGCTAAATCAGCCGCCGGCGCTTGGGCGCGTACAGCTTCCGCAGGCCGCGGATCAGGCTGTTGAGGTTCAGCGTGAGCGAGTAGGTGGCGGCCGCGACGATGGTGGTTACGATGAGGAGGTTGGCGCGGCTGTAGGATTCGTTGATGCTCCACATGGCCTGGTCATAGTTAGGCAGGCGCAAAAGGGGTGTGAGTAGGATGGTAGGAGGAGGAGGAAGAGGATGAGGAGGTGAAGTAGGCGAAGAACGAGGGGAGACGTACTACGCAAAGGCCGACGGGGAGGAAGCAGATGCTGACAAAGGTGAGGAGCTTGACGTTTTCGCCGAGTTGGGTGGAGGCGCGGGATTCCATGACGGCGCTGGCGTTGAAGAGCTGTGGTTGTGTATTAGCTGTGGCCAGGTGTTCAGTAATCATCTGGAGATGGGGGAAAGGTTAATTACGCCGTCTCTCATCACAGTAATGCGCTCCAGCTTCTCCTAGAACTCCTGCCGCAGCACCTTCAGCTCCTCGCACGCCTCTTCGCCCCGCCGCTCGGCATTCGCCAGCACCTCCTGCGACCTGTCATACCAGTGGCCCTCTTGCCCGTTTTTAGCCTCCGTCTTCCACGGCGTCACCGACCATTTCCGATAGTGAGTCCACTGCTGATTCGAATTGTCTAGGAGCTTAACGGCCTCGTGTATGAAGTTGATGGCCCAGAAATAACATTTGGACGTCGAGAAGGCGTCGTCGTCGAAGACAATGTCTTGGAGGTGGTCCGATTGCCGCAACACGTGGTCGCTATCCACCAGGGCTTTAACCGCGTAGAGAACCTTACGCCAGTGGGGGATCACCATACCGAGTCCGTTGGCCACATAACGCGTTGCCTGTGACCTGAGAGTTGGTGCCTCACAAGTTGTTTGGAATGGCCAAGTGCTGGCTGGTGCCAGGCAAACGAGGGTCCAATGGATGGGATCATCCAACGGCCCCTGGCTGTCCTGTAAGGGTACGTTGAAGAGCTGGTAAGAAGGTTAACTTCCGTTTTTTGGTGCTAGGCTGTTCGATAGGGATACTCCCGTACCGTGAAACAGTCCCTCCTCAACCCTTGACCAGGCCGTCCATAGAACCGCATTGTGTTCCGCAGTTCGGCAGTATTCCGCAAGTCGGCAGTGTCCGACGTCCATGAAGGAAGCGCCATCATCTCGAAGAAAACGATATGAAACTCTAAATCGTCGACAAAATACCACAGATTCCGCCTGAACGGCCGAGACGGCTTCAGCATAGTTGCTCTGACGTGTGAATCAATGTTACGCTGTAGGAAATCATGTATTTTACACGACGCAACTGATCTTCTCCCCGGGCGCCGCGTTTCAATCCACGGCAAACTAGGTGTGACGAGGGCCCTCCGGGGGGGGGTCATCGATGGGTGAGTTGAGACTGTGCCAGATTCGATTTAGGTCGTCCTGGGTGGCCTCGGATAGTCTTGTCAGTCCTTGGAAGAGCCTATTCGACTAGTATCAGTTTCACACATGATAAGCTCTAGGTCTGCGATGGATGATTGGGTCCCAGAGCGAAACATACACTAGCCTCCTCCCTGTTAACAATATTAGCCGCGTCAGACGTCAAAGATGGGGAAGGGGTTTGAGGTTTTGCTTACACGGCTTGCCACATCTGGTGGCTCCATGCTCGGCGCTGTTCAGAAGTCGCCGCAACCCGAAAGTACAATTTTCCATTGCTGTCGTGGGGTTCCGTAATGGATAGCGCCCATGCCGTACGCTCGTGGCAACCCGTATCCTACAAAGTGGTGTGTCGATAGAGTCCATAACCCCTTGGGCCAGCCCCAGTCAATGACCCGGAAGCTGCCAACTCTTTGCAGCTCTTCTGTGACCTCACAAAGAAGCTTGAATCCCTGAATAGCTGATTGCGACGGTGTGTTTGTGGAGAAAGACCTCGAAAACGTGAACGATAGCCGCCCGTCATCGGGTATGCGACTCAAATGGCCGAAGGCCCTGGATAAAATCTCAGCAATCTCAGGCGTCGTGGAGCTCTTTGTGATCGGGTCTGCCCAATAGGACGATGTATCGGTAACGAGATCCCAATCGTCCGGTCGCCCAGTCGTTGTTGTGTAAGCCTTGATTATGTCGCCTAGGACCAAGCGCCGTTCCTCCCCATTTGCTCGATCTGCCGCCTCACGGAACATTGCCCGGACTTCGCGGCCAGAGAGCCTCAACCCCTCAGCAGCGGCTGCAATCCAGTCCACGATTTTGTCTCTGGACTCGATCAAATCCGGATCAAGTTGATCCAGATACATAGACCACATAGCCATGATGCTTTCAGTGGACAGGAGGGGGATGAGACCTGCTCGATGTAGGGTGTGAGGGAATTGTCCAAGGCCACTAGGGGTCCTGACAAGAATATCATGACACCCTCAAAGCGTTCGAGGGTGTTCGTGAGGTCTACAAACGCGTAAGCAGAGCTGAAGTCGTTCAGGGGTAGGTTGTGCGTACCTCCTATTAGCGCATTTCGTGTCACGTCTCCCGACCGTCTGGCTTGCAACACGTTGTTTGCTTCGGAGCTTCCTGGACGTTAACAACTCTTCTACACACAAGGTTACGGTGATACTTACATGGCAAGAACCGCTCCCCAGCGGACACTGAGCTTCGAGTACAAGGACAAGTTCTTGTCGAAGGTCGTGTACTCTAGCCCCACGTCGGCAGGGCGGAGAAAGAGAAGCGGTCGTTGGCAGTGCGCCGCTAGAGACGCTGCAACCTGTGCCTTGCCGACACCGTGAGGCCCTGTTTGTACCGTTGAGCAGTTTACCTTATTACGGTAGGTAATTACCTAACCAGGGGAGGCAGGTGTTTGTGGGATGACAAACACCTCGCCATCTCCTGCTAAGCAACTGATACTTCTCAAGGAGTAAGTTGATACTCACCATAAAACTGGAGGACTAGCCCACGCCCGAAGCTACCGACAGCATCATTACCTAGCCGCTTCGCTTTTTCGAGAAACTTCCTCCCGGTCCGCGAAATACTTGGCGAGATTCAGTTCGAGAGGCTCAGTGACAGTCTTGTCGTTGTAGACCGCACTCAGCGCGTCAGTAACCCGCTGCTGCTCGTTCGTTCGAAGGTCGCGGATGGCGAACGACGCCCACCTCTTCGCTTCGAGAACGAACCCCTCGATCCTTGTTGGCGCAAGCAAAAGATATCTGGTGCTCCCCAAGAGCTCATCAAGAGCCAACGAACTCGTGCAGGTTGAGCAGTAGCAGCAGAAGCTTGATTCCGTGTTTGGCCCTTCCTCGTTGT
This sequence comes from Chaetomidium leptoderma, assembly GCA_033296705.1. NCBI lineage: Eukaryota > Fungi > Ascomycota > Sordariomycetes > Sordariales > Chaetomiaceae > Chaetomidium > Chaetomidium leptoderma. The sequence continues at coordinate 1,375 of MU857100.1, read as the reverse complement.
TCAGAGAATAAGCCATCGGGTCCAGAATAACCGGTTCAGCGAGCTGATCAATCTCGATTAGCGAGGACGGCGGGGCCAGGGAGGGGCCCGTCTTACCAGTGTGTCTTGCTCAGAGCCCTTGGACGAAACCCAGCTGCAAACAGGGTAGTCCCCGAGTTCGACCTTTGATATCTCCTTTAGGGCGATGAGGTTCGTTCTATTTCTGGAGGCGAGCCGTTCCAAATCCGTGATGGATCTTTCAAAGTCCAGCCCAATGACGGGGCGATAGGGTAGCCCATTGATTGGCCTCGTTCCGCTGTAGTGGTTGAGCATAAAACGGTTGCTTGCCCTGGAGAAGACCCGCCCGTCCCATCTAAAATACCAAACTTCGACCACGCAGACTTCCGACGAGGCGGCGGCTAAGTCGCATGAGGAAACTTCGACGACTTGTTGCACCCCCGACTCCCCCGGGCCGATGAGCAACCTTCCAGGGGAAAACAGGCTGGGCAGGTCGTCGAACAGGACAACGCCCCGAGAAACGCGTGTGCCCCTTTTTCCGACGAATGGTTTGCAGTGGGCCTCGCAGCAGTTTAATAGCTCCACGATCTCGCTTCTGACTTGGGGTGTGAAGGCGCGGTGGGAAAAGATGGTTCGAAGCTCATTGTCGGATCGCGCCGACTCTTCTGTGATGAATTTCAGAACGTCTAGATAAGAGAGCAGCTCTGTGAATGGATAGGCGAAGGTCTTCTCATCCTGGTTGGTGTACCGCTGATCTTGATGGCGGCTGAGACACGGACTCGAGATCTGCAACAACTTGGAACAGCGCCAGGAGCTCGCCTTTTTCAATGTAAATTTCCTGAAGCTCACTCGATCCATTTGGGTTAACTTTGTGCTGAGTACTGAAAGCCATCTGCTTGGTCAACTGGACGCGATTTGTGTATGCGCGGGGAGCGTTGTCCCCCGCTTGGAGAGGCTGCCATGAATACTCGAGTGACTGAAGGCGATGGTCCAAGGTCTCAAGCCTAGTGTCAATCCTGGTAAGGACTTCGATGAGTTTGGAAGATGCTGTTTCATCGGAGGAGCCCATGACGGCCGTGCTGGGTTGCGGTGTTGGTCAAATTCCAATAGTTCCGCAGTCAGTGTCTTGGAAGTCGGGGTCGATGCGCCCTTTGGGTGATGGCGTCCAGATGTTGCTCGATACCCCTCAGCTTAAAATGAAGCAGCCAGGCTGAGGCCCCCAATTGCTGAGAACATAAAATGACCCGGTGCAACTACCCGCACGCCGCTTAAACAAGCCTAATTATTGGGTGATTGGAGAGCCTGATGTCGGGCGAGATGCAATGTGTTGGAACATCTACGCCAGAGTAAGGTCCTCGCAGGAGGACGCGGCGGAGGA